>CAHIKZ030002468.1:962500-995000 GCA_903632075.3 Acanthosepion pharaonis | reverse complement strand
AACATCAGCGCATAAATGAAAAATATGAAGGAAGAAGAAAAAAGAATGAAAATAAATGAAAAGTGAAGAAAGAAATCAAGAATAAAAGAGAAAAGAAACGAAAAGTGAGAATAAAGGAAGAATAAATGGAAATAAAAGAAAGAAAATTGAAGAAAACGGACATGTTGTAAAAATAAAGGGATCGAAGAAAGAAAGAGAAAAGGAAAAAAAAATAAGAGAAAAAAAAAGAAAATATTTCCAGGATAAAGAAATCGAAGAAAAAAACGAAAATGGAGAACAATAAAGAAAAATGCGAATGAAAGAAAGAAAAAGAATTTATCAAATTTTAAAATAGAAAAAATATTTAAAAAATGGAAGGCAAAGAAAGAATAAAAGAGAATGAGAGACAGAAAATGAAGAAAAATATTCTCAAAATGAAGAAATAGGAAAAGAAGAGGAAAAGAAATGAAAATAAAAGAAAGAAAATTAAGGAAGAGAAAATATTTTCAGAATGAAGAAATCGAAGAAAAGAGAGAAAAGAGAAAGAAAATGAGACTAAAAGAAAGAAAAATAAAATATACATAAAATGAAAAAGAGAAGAAAAAAGAGAAAATGAAAAATATTAACAAAGCTAAAAATAGAATTAGAAGAGGAGGTATGGTAAGAAAGAATGAAAATCAAAGACAGAAAGAAGGAGGGGAACAATTTTCGAAAAACAGATTTGTAAAAACGTAATAGAAAGAAAACGCAATAAAAAGAATGGAAATTTTATAAGAAAACGAATGTAGAATTATAAAAGAAAAAAAGCAATAAAGTAAAAACAAGGGGGGGAAAATAAAAATGCTTCATAGAAACTAAAAAGATAGAAACATGAACGAATGTTTAGAAAAGAAGACTGAGATGAAGTTAGAAAAAGAAAAAAACGAAAGGCTAAAAGGAATAATGTCAAAAATGAGATACAAAACCATAATAAAAGCGGAATCATAAACGAGTAAAACATTCGGAATGAAACGGGACAAAAATGTAAAGAAAAGAAAAAAACTGAAAAAAATATGCGAGTAAAGGGGAATAAAAATAAAGGAAAAGAAAGAAAAACGAACGGCAGAAAACGAGGAAGAAGAAAATGAAGAAAAAGAAACCAGTTCGAATGAAAAGTAGAAAATCGAAGGAGAGTTAAGTAAATAAAAATCAGTGAAGAAACAGAAATAAAAGGAAAGGTGAAAAGAAAGCGTAACAATGGAGAGGCAGAAGAGGATGAGGCAAGCAAACGACAATGGCAGGATGAAGGATGCATATGAGGAATAAGAGAAACGAGGAATAAAACAAGAAAGAAAATGAAGAGAGAAGAATGTAATGAAAAAGAAAGAAAAAAAGGAAAACGGAGGGAGAAGAAAGAAAGAAAGGAAAGGAAAATGGGGAGACAAGAAAGAAAGAAAGAAAGAAAGAAAGAAAGAAAGAAAGAAAGAAAGAAAGAAAGAAAAAAAAGAAAAATGGGGAGACAAGAAAAAAAGACGGAAAAGGAAAATGGGGAGACAAGAAAGAAAGAAAGAAAAGGAAAATGGGGAGACAAGAATGTAAGCACAAAGAAAGAAAGAAAGAAAGAAAGAAAGAAAAGGAAAATGGGGAGAAAAGAAAAGAAAGAAAGAAAGAAAGAAAGAAAGAAAGAAAGAAAGAAAGAAAGAAAGAAAAGGAAAATGGGTGACAAGAAAGAAAAAAAGAAAGAAAAGGAAAATGGGGAGAAAAGAAAGAAAGAAAGAAAGAAAGAAAGAAAAGAAAAATGGGGAGACAAGAATGTAAGCACAAAGAAAGAAAGAAAGAAAGAAAGAAAGAAAGAAAGAAAGAAAGAAGGAAAATGAGGAGACAAGAAAGAAAGAAAGAAAGAAAGAAAGAAGGAAAGAAAAGGAAAATGGGGAGACAAGAAAGAAAGAAAGAAAGAAAGAAGAACGAAAGAAAGAAAGAAAGAAAAGGAAAATGGAGAGAGAAGAATGTAAGGCGAATGAAAGAAAGAGGAACAGGAAAACGGAGAGAGTGGAATGGAAAGAGAAAGAAAAATAAATGAAATCAAGTGAGAAGACTGTAATAAGAATTAATAAAAGAAAGAATGAAAAAAAAGGAGAAAGAAGAGAAGAAAAGAAAAGCAGAAGTAAATGTAAATGAAGAGAGTAAAAGAAAGAAAGAAAGTGAAAATGAAAAAGAAATATATAATGAAGAGAGAAAAGAAAATATGTTAGGATGAAAGAAAGATAGAAAGACAGTGAGAAAATAGAAATAAAACCGAATAAAAGAGGACGAAAGAGAAAAGTTAAAATAATTGAAAATAAAGTAAAAAAGAAAAATGAGTATTTGAAGAAAACGGAATAAAAACGAACAAATCATGAATGAGAAATTGGATAAGAGAAAGCAGAAACAAAACAGAAAGTAGATAAGGACTTCAGAAAGAGAAAAGCAGAAAATGGACGATAAAGGATCATACTTTTGACATTTTAATCAATTTAAGAATGAACTTCTGCCTTTCATTAGTCTTCATGAGTATTGTTTGTCAACACTAAGTTAACTTTGCATCCATTTTCTTATCAGGTCTGTGATCCTATACACTTGAAAACATTCATCTTACAAGCACAGTGATATTTACTACCAGTCATTCACAAAAGTAAACTTGACGATGAGCCAGACTTTTGTAAGAATCTGCAGCGTCATATTTGGCAGTCGAAACGTGGTCATGAAAAGCACATAGTTGCAAATTTCACAAGCGATCTTCTTTTATGTGAGCGATCTGGAATCTTCAAAATTTATTGAATTTATTGTTCCAAGTAACTTTTGACTATATATCACCCATCTTTACCACCCGTCTTTGGTCTTGTTTTGCCATCGCTTTATCTCGGTGGGAAAGTGACTGAAATCTAGATGACAGTTCAAGACAGATAACATGGCAGATTATTTTATGGATTTTATCAAGAATCTCTACTTACATAGCAGAAACATGCGTCAAGATATTTCATGGAAACGCCAAAAGATAATTGTTAGTATTTTGAGCGTTGGTGATTTTATTTTGCTAATGTAAATGGCATTGAAGATATTTGTGCCTGTTTTTGTTTTCCAACACATTTTAAAGACGATCCATTTGGATTTGTTCTGCCTTCGTTTTATCTTAAACTGTTTAAACATTTTTATAATCATTTCACCCCCAATCAAGGCAATAAAGCCAAGACTCAAGGAGTTAGTGAGTGTGAAATAATATGAGAAAAAGAAAACATTATTAAAGAGAGAGAATATTAAAAGCACAGAAATTAAGCATTTAAATGTTTGAAGATCAATTTTGACTGGAAAGCAAGAGGCCGGAAAAGAGTTCCACAAGTATGAAGTACGAGAGAGAAAAACTGTTAGCATAGAACTTACGGCTACACGTAGCCATTTCAACGGTAAAATGAGGAGACCTTCTGCCAGTCTAGTAGTACGCTTAAATTCATAAAGTCTTGGTACGGTTAAATTTAGCGTTTCCAATGTTAAAACTATTTATGTAGGCAAAAGGTGGAGTTCCCAGCAGAATAAGTAACCTGAAAATATTTATAGAAAAGGGACAGGGAGACGAGTAGTAGGATTCGTGTCGATCTTGCGTTCGTCTGTCGAACTCTCTGTTTTAGCAGAGAGGAACCCGGATGAGGCTTTGCCGAAGGGCAAGGTTTCGTCCGGGGATGTAGACAGGCCTTGAACCCGTCTAGGCGGGTTCAAAAAGCTTATATTTTTGGCCGAGCCTACGGGCTCGGAGATACCCACTTTAAACCGGCCTTGTGCCACATTCTATCCTCGTGGGTGGATAGATAAATACCGACTGGGAAACGTTTCGGCGATGAGAAAATGACTGAAGCTGAGATTTCTCGATGTATTTTATCAAGAATCTCAAAATGCATAGTAAAAGCTCCAGACTAGATGTGACAGCAATATTCAATGCATGGACGAATGGTAGACTTATAAATGCGAAAGAGATTTTCTGCAGCTCTGGCATTTGATTAAATATAAACTTTCCACTCGATGTCAGCGGGAAAAAGTTAGCTCGAGAAGTCGCAAGGAGTCACTGTCCTCGAGGTTAGCATCAGCCATGCCGAGGGAAAGAAAAAAAAAGGTTCTCTCAAAGGATGAAAAGAGAACGATTCTTTTTTGAATGCTTTAAAATTAACGAGTCATTTCTTATCCCAGTTGAACAGTTTACTTGTTGTTTTCTCGGGTTATCTTGCCTTTACCATGGCACGTAAGTTTACGGTTCTCTTCTCCCCGCCCCTATATGTGACAGAAATTTCATCTAAATCTATCTAGGATATAAAAGAAATAATAAAGCATACCTGTGAAAATTCCAAAAGTTATACAGTCGAATAAGAGACAGAAGGGCGGAGAAATGTCACTGTCATCGGATGATTCTAGTGTCCTCCATTAACGCGAAATTAAACTTCACACCACAACTTGTCTGCTCATATCTATCTATCTATCTATCTATCTATCTATTAGTCAAAGTAAGCAACATTAGAATAGACAAAACTGCCAATAAACCGGTAGTGAATAACTACAGTTAAAATAAAGTTAAATGCTGAAAAGTTCTCGGATCGATCTAGAAGCGATAAATTAAATTCTGAGGTCTTCATTTTTTTATCACATTTCGACTATTACTCGGGTACATCTAGACTCAGATCGATCTATAAGAAAGAATTTAAACAAATCAAATGTCCTCATCGTTATTATTATTATTATTATTATTATTATTATTATCAAATTTCGGCTGTAAGGCTATGACCTAGATAGATCATGATTGATCTAGAAGGATTGAAAAATATTTTTAGATTTACCCGACACTATTAGGAACATACTAGTAGAAAACACAAATATATTAACTGAATCCACTTGCAAAAAAAAGACTAAAAAATAATGGAAGCTCTAATAATAAAAAGAAAAGCCAACTCTTAACAATATTAACTATGAACAAAGCCACAATGTGCAAACTGTATTCGGAAACTAAAAACATCACTACCACACACTGTACATACACAGAACACACACAATCTACTAAGTTGATAATTGAATCATCCTTGATAATGGCTAAAGGTATAGCCGAAAGCGCTCGGAAACACAGAACATTCGGACAGTTCTTACACACTTTTGTCCAGAAAAGAAAGCTCTTGTCAGAACACAAGAAAACACAAGAAAAATTAAATAAAAAGCTCAACCGTAGTACCTTGTCTGTCGTTTTTAATGAAACATGCATATATATATATATATATATATATATATATATATATATATATATATATAATGTATAAACATAAAAATGTCTTAAAAATATCAATCTATCTATCTATCTATCTATCTATCTATCTATCTATCTATCTATCTCAATCTATTCATATCTATCTATATCAACCTATTCATATCTATCTATCTATCTATCTATCTATCTATCTCAGGTTACTTAAATACGGCACAAGGTCACAAGTGTAAGGCATTTATTGGAAATGGAACATTTTCTTCTATGTTCTGTATCATTTTAAGTGATCAAGGATCTCTATAACTTCCTATGTTTGTAACTCTTAGCAATATTTAACATTTTACTACCACCTCCCACTCATTGTTCTGTTATCCATTTACTCAAGCTGATTGTGCAAGTTACTCACTGTTTATTTCTGGCTTTGAAAATATTCTGTGGGTGTAACATTTTCCAAGTATTCTTTTCTCATTTGTCCTGAAGTTTGTAACTGTCTCCTTCTAATTGTTATGTGTTCTTTTTGTTTCAATTTTCCTTGACAATTTTTTCTTTGCTCGTAATGTTCCAGCCATTGTATTTTCTTGACCCTTCTTTAGAAACATATCTCTATTACCTCAAGTCTTTACTTCATCTGCAAAGATATCGTCCCACATTCACTGCCACATAAGAGGACTGGTATTACATAGCAGATCAGCACTCTTTTCTTTGTTTCTAGCGAAATGTCCCTGCTTCTTAATACTTTGCTTAGTTTTTGTAAGCCATCTTGTGCTATTCCAATGCACATTAATGTCACTGTTTCCGACATCTGTTACAATTCCCAGATATTTAAACCTCTGTATTTGTTTGAGTTTGACATTGCCAATTCGTGAATTGTGTACTGGGCCGTTTCTCTATCTATCTATCTATCTATCTATCTATCTATCTATCTATCTATCTATCTTAGGTTACAATCATAACATTCTGTCTTCTTTATGATTGATAGTCGCTTTCTTTTCTGCTTAGGAGATCCTTCTGTTTCCTTTCTGTATCTGCAAGCCACAGGGTGCCATCTGGATATCTTATGGTGTTAAGATTGTGTCCTTCGATAATAAATCCTGCGAGATAATCTAGTTCACTTAGGATTACCTCGCTTAAAAGGTTAAATAAATCCGGTAAGAAAGCACAACGTTGTCTTAGGCCCGTTTCTATTTTTATGTACTTGCTTAACTTATTTTTTACCCATATACAGGCAATTTGTTCCCAGTATATCTTCTGCATAATTCTAATACCTTTCCCAAATAAACCTGGTTTTCCTAGTAGTTCAAACAGGTCTGTGTGCCTTACATCATAAAAAGTTTTTGCCTAGTCCACGTCCTTTTGTTTTTGTATTGCTCTTGTCAATATAATTTTGATAATAATTATCACATTTCTTCTTCCAGATTTTATTTTTACAAAGCCACACACTCCGTGTTCTATACCCTTGTGCAAATTAATTGAAACGACTGCTTTAGATCCCATCTTTCACCATACGGTCAGTTTTAGACCCCCTGGAGTAACAGGGTGTAATCGATTTTTTCCCCAGGTTAGGTCATTGGCAGTGGTTCGCAGTAATATTAATCTGTTTTCGGGATGTATGATGAAATATGTTTCGTTTTGAAAAATCTTCCGTCATCCGTGATTGCATCAAATTTTTATCACGCCCAAACACTATTGTCTTGACTGTCGATTAGTTGTCCTACGACCATTGCGATGGACGTTACTCCAAGAAAGCATACAAAAATTGTAACGCTGCACGAACAAACTAGCAAGCCTTACAGTGAGCAAGTCAAAGCACTATAGACTGGCCGGTAAACTCCTCTGATTTAAATTCCAATCGAGAATCTGTGGTCAGTCTGCAAGGAACGACTTCGTGGAATGGACATAGGAAGTACTAACATATGCACTGGGTCATGTTTCATTGAAAAAATACGAAAAAAAGTAAATAATAATGGAATTATTCGTTTTCTTTCAGTTAATTTTCACAAGGGTGTATGTGACCAAAATGTACAATTTTTAAGTTATTTAAAATTAATTATATTTTCATTTAATCAAAAGATTAATCGGGATAAAAACATCTACTAACAGTAGTTGTGCTTAACGAAACGATTTAACGATGTTCTCATATAACCATTCCACTTAATGGGGTCGAAAATAATCGAGTGAGGTTGTACCACACATGGTTATATCGAAGAAAACAGCAAGTGATTCTCACGTTGTATTAAGAGTGAAAACCTTTATTAGTCAGTTATAAAGGGTGTTCCAGTAACTTGGACCGATTTTAAATGTGAATTAAGCGTCTAATGATTATTTTTTTCTTTTTCTTTCAGATTTGGCGGACATTTAGGCAATATTATTTTTCACACATAATTGTCATGACGTAAATAACATGATCCAATAGAGAAATAAATAAATTTTTACCAATAACACTGATTTATTTACTGCTGAGGGAAAAAAGTAAATAGTAACGGAATTATTCGTTTTGTTTCAATTAATTTGTAAAAGGGTGTATTTCCTATCTGATCCAGCTACCCACTATATTCATTAGAATTACGATGATAAATTTTGTTATGCAAATCATTAAGTTGATTGTCCGATGGAGCTCGCATACATTTGCACCCGGCACTTATGTGTTATGAAGATAACTAGGAGCCCCTCAAATTTGAGCACCATCGGTGTTACTATACTTACTTTAGAGTTGCCGTTTCCGCTTTCTTTCAACCCTGTAAAATGTCATACTATTCTCGGGCTATATATATATATATATAATAATCCTGGCATTTTACCCTCCAGGCTGTCAATTTTAGTTAATTTCCTTGACTGCTGTACTCAAAAAACAAAACAAAATAAAAAAAACAAACCTCAAAATTAAAAGTGTTGGAAGGCAGGAGAATGTTCTCGTTGAATCTGACTCACAAGCCCACGATTTGAGAAGTAGGATATTAAAATGAGTGGAAAGTTCAAGTGAAGGATTGGTTAGTTTCAAATTGCTTGCTTACCGCTCAAAATATAGATAAAGACACCCACATGGAAACAACATTCTTTGTTTTCTTTTTATGTGCCATGCCGTTTCAGGACGTAGGCGATCATGGCTCTCCACCTCCCTCTATCCCTTGCAGCTCTCAGCAATTTCCTTCCCTTTGCTACCTCCCCCACACCACGTTCTGTCATCCACCTACTCAAGCTCGCCAGGTATGTCACGCGTTGCTTTCCCTTGTATCTCTATCCCTCTATTCGACCCGTGAGTATCAGATTCTCCAGGCCCTCCTTTCTCATTATGTGTCCCATAAATTTCAGCTGCCTCTTTTTGATGTTAAGTTTAAGCCTTCTCCTTATTTAGAACCTCTCTAAGACCTCATCGTTGCTCACATGCTCGGTCCATGATATCCTTAGCATCCTTCTGTAGAACGAGTCGTCTCGAGTCTCTTCTTCATCATTTGCTGTTGTAAAGAAGAACAGAACAGATATAGACAGGAGAATTATATTGAAGTGGTTCCTGAAGTCCATAGGCTTGCATGATTGATAACGGATTTTATTTTTTTCTGGAACTTTCACTTTTCGACATGTGATAAGTGGAGAAAAGTGTAAATATGAAGGATATATAAGTATCGACCCTTGACCTGGGGAGGTCCAGACTGCAATATTCAAGGAAGCGTTTACGCGAGTCTGTTTTACATAGTAGGTGTTATTTAGAAAAAAAACTGTGCGGAATTTCTTACTTTTTTTTTTACACTCGATACAAGGCTGAAGAGCCACTCAAGATAGACTGTTACTGTTTACACTGTCTATGCATTTATTGTAAGAAAATTGAATTATCTATCTAAGGAGAATGCTAAATATCCGGGAAGAGTGGGTATGATGTCATAAACATTAATAGATCAGATATAGAAAAATATATACACCCGGTATATATATATATATATATATATATATATATATATATGCCAGGTCTAACAGCATAACTGTACATCTCACACAATGTCTAATATCTTAAAAAACATTGAACTAATTGAGTTTATTTATTTTAGGTTTTCACGTAAGACGTTTAGCCATCTTGACCCCATTTTCGTAAGAATCACTGAAAAACCCTTTTGAGTTATTCAGCTAGAAAAAGAACAGGGTAAAAACGTTTTGTGTCAGACACATTATATCATCCTAAATGAACAATGGTGAGAAAAAAAAAAGATCATTCAGACCTTCAGTAATGGTGCCAATATTCATACTCTGGCTTACATCTTCAAAGTCCACTCAAGACCCATCAAGAGAACGGCAAATAGGTTTAAAAATGAGGGAATAGTAGAGAGGAAAACTGGCCATGAAGTCCCAACAGGAAGAGATCCTCATTTCAACTTAGAGCTAAAAGGATCAATTGGAAAAGATCCAACTCAATCCATAAGATGTTTGGCAC
Source organism: Acanthosepion pharaonis (assembly GCA_903632075.3). Lineage (NCBI taxonomy): Eukaryota > Metazoa > Mollusca > Cephalopoda > Sepiida > Sepiidae > Acanthosepion > Acanthosepion pharaonis. The sequence continues at coordinate 985,350 of CAHIKZ030002468.1, read as the reverse complement.
GTGAGAGAGGAGTTTTACCTATGTTAGTCCAAAGAGCAGTGAAAAAAGACTTGAAAATGAAATGGTACGTGAAACGAGTGGGGTAAATTTTTACTGCAGGACAGAAAGTTAGTACTTAGAGAGGGCGAAGATCATCTTGAATAAGTTGGAAAATGATCCTGAATAAGATATAAGATATATATATATATATATATATATATATATATATATATCAAATCCTTAGCTATGATTAATTAATGATGAACATGTTATTTTCGCTTATGATCGATTTAATCACGATTCTTCTGTTAATCTTGGAGAGTAATTATAAATTCTTATTGCTCAAAGTAGGGTTCAGTAATGTTATAAACGTCCTCGGAGAATTCCAGTAAGATATCTTTAAACATTTCTAAGATACAACGGTTCAAACCTAATCTAACAAAGGAAAAATTTTGCTTTTACATGACTTCTAAAATTTTGATGTTACACCCGGGTATATATATATATATATATATATATATATATATATATATATATATATAATTTTCTGTAATTTTATATATCAACAAAGAGTATTGAGAAAAATACGTCAAATTCGAAAGGTTTGACGCGTTTCATTCTTTAACATTTCATCGGACTGGGACAAAGGTGATGGAGAGAAAAAGAAATAAGAATATAAATGATTTCATCTGGATTGAGAAAAAATATTCTCTCACAAATATTCTTTTAAAAATGTTGAAATTACCTGCGTCTCTCGTCATGTGCGCATGCGTAGACGGGGCAAGGTCAACAAAGCCCAGTTCGATGAAATCCTAACGGATGAAACGCGTCACAGAAAATGAGGATCTGACAACTTATTTGATTCAGTTATGAAATTTTGTGCGATAATCTTAAGTGGCATTTAAGACCCGCTAGTGATTTACAAAGGAGGCCATATATGGAGCAAGAGTGAGGATTGTGAGATGAGATCACTGTTAGATTGGTTGAACTTTTAGATCTTGCTCTCGCTTCTTGAAGATGATTCAGACAAATAGATTGAAAACTGCTGAGTCCACTAAAACACGTTGATCTCCATTCTATCCGCTCCAAGACTAATCGCTCAAGGGTGTTATGTGGTACATTGACAGCAGACAAGTTGCTTTTCAGCTTATCTTTGTATCTTAGCTATGGGCATCCTACATTCCTGTAGCCCTGATCTAACTGGCTGCACGTTAGGATTTTGGGTATCCCGTCATCAGACATTCTCAAGACACGACCAGTCTATCCTAACTGAGACTGTATGATAAAAGTCTCGATTCCTCCAATATTACACTTGTTAAACAGGTCTACGTTAGATGTCCTATCTTGAAAGTTAACTTCACAGATGACACGCAGACAGCTTTTATGGAAAACATCCAGCTAGCGTATATGGTACCTGTATGGAGTCCACAACTCTGAGCCGTACAAAAGGATGGCAAGTACAACAGCTCTGTAAACCCGAATTTTCGTAATCAGTCGAATACCCTGCTCATTTTCACAAGCGATGGCTAAGTTTGCCGAAATTTATTATATATATATATATATATATATATATATATATATATATATATATATAGAGAGAGAGAGAGAGAGATAGAGAGAAAATATAGAGATAGAGGTTGGGAGAGAGAGGTTGGGGAGAGAGAGAGGGAGAGAGAGTCAACACTCAGAGGCGACAGTCTTTTTCATGTTAAAAGCAATCCTTTCGCCATGACGACTGTTTCAGCATTAAAAAGACTGTTGCCTCTGGTTGTTGACTTCAATGTCTACTTTTTATATTTACATACGCCTCTCTCTATCTCTGATATTGAGCACTTTAACCTATAAATATAGCATACCTTAAAACTATATTTTATCATATATATATATATATATATATATATATATATATATATATATATATATATATTAGTGGTAAATATACATACATATGCAAAATATATAAATACCATACATGTATATTTTTAGAAAAATTTCAAGAGGAAGAATCCAGGTAGAACTCAATGTCTCAGGACAGAGTGCAGATATAATAAAAGCCAAACACTAGTATTCCATGGTCATAATTTATTCCATTGAATCAATACGATCCAATTCATCAGACCTACAAATTCAAAAAGAAAACAGAAAAAACAACAAATAAAAACAGACCCTTCCACCCAATTCTCCTAAAATTCTCTCTGTTAAGGTTTAATTCCCTCCTCCTCATACTTACACTCTCTCTAAATTCTGTTTTTATTTCCGAGTTGTTTTTTCTGTTTCTTTTTTGAATTTGTAGGTCTGATGAATTGATCGTATTTACGATTCCAATGCAATAAATTATGACTATGAATATTAGTGCTTAAGCCTTTTTATTATATATATATATATATATATATATATATATATATATATATATATATATATATATATAAATTAATTGATTTAAAAATATTTTTTTCGCAACACAGTTCTAACCATGTTTCAAAAAACCATAGCGAAAAAAAAACACATTTTAAATCAATTAATTTATAATATTATGCTCTGTAAAAAAATAAAAATATCTTTAAGTACACCGGATTATATATCTTACAGTTCTTTCTTTTTATTTATATATACATACATACATACATACATACATACAAATAAATATATATATATATATATATATATATATATATATATATATATATATATATATATATATATTTGAATGATATAAACGATATATAATTTGTTTAATTTTAGTATTTAAGTGTATATAGGAAAAAATGATACACTGTAAAGGGTTTTTATTTTGTTACGCGTTTCTCCCGTCTAATGAAATACTAACGCATGAAATGCGTCACAAAAACAAACTTTCCAGTTTTATATATATATATATATATATATATATATATATATATATATATATAAATGGGGGAGATGAACATTTCAATTTTATTTGGGTAAGGTTATATAGGTGGATGTATACAGGCTAAAATCCTGGGCTTATTTTAAAAACTTAAAAATATAATAAATTACGCATTTAATAATATAAAAAAAACGATTTTTAAAGTAAAAAGGATGAAAAGATTCATTCAAACTTCTGCTAGATTAGTTTTCAAAAACTTATTGTCAAAAGAAATAGAAAGTTATGTGAGTTTCCCTCTGTATTAAACGCATAGAAATAAGAGGTACACCAAATAAATATATATATATGCAAAAAAAAACAAAAACAAAAACGAAACGAAACAAAGTGTCAAAATATGATATGGAAAGTTATTTTTGGATGAGGGCGATTTACCAAACGCGTTTTCTTCGCATTTTTATGCATCTTGCCGTCGTCAAAAGGTCAACATTCATTGTTGAAATGATTCCTTGAAACGTCAGCAAATGTGTAAGGATGCATATATATATATATATATATATATATATATATATATATATATATATATATATATATATATATATATATAATATTGGAGAAATATGTCGTCACAGGGCTACGCATATTTGAAGAGCCAAAACCACCTGCCAAATGCTTATTGCCCCCATAAGTGACCTGCCTTTCTGACAGAAACCGTCAGTTGCATCATCATTTTTCATATGGAAAGCCTTTTTCCAATCTTTGAACCACGGAAACTGATTACTTTTCTTTCTTTTTTCAGTCTTTGCAACACTGACTTGGGCTTTTTCACAGCAATGTTTTTCGTTCTTGTGTCGAATGGCAGTCGAAATAGGAGAGGATATCCAGTGAATGATACAGACATTTGGACTGCTGTAAATTTGATTTTGATGTTTTGCAGTTAGTTTGAGCCGTTTGATCTTTCTTTATGCCTTTATTTGTTATCGATTAGCACGAATGGAACACGTCTAGTTCCTTGCCTATCCGGGTTCAAACGAGGCAAAGGTGACCAAAGAAGGGTAAGCTTTATGAATGAGACTGATGGACAATATGCCTGCTCAGCAACGACAGCTTTCTGTTCACTAAATAACAATAAGAAAAAGGAACGGAGACGTTAAAAAAATATCAATTCTCGCATAGATTAAAACACAGGCACAAAACTTTGTATCTTTCCTATCAATTACAAAAATGATAATTTAGAATTCTCAGCCAATCACATGTAATGAAATATTTTTTCGCTCGAATATGTTTCGTTACATGTGATTGGCTGAGAATTCTAAATTAACATTTTTGTCGTATTTTCAGGCAGCACTCTCTGAAATGTAGAATTTAAACACCGTCTTTATATTGTAAAATAAGATTTTCATGAATCTGTTTTAAATTACCAGATAACCTAAAATGTAAAATTAATTAAAAAGTAAATAGTTTTTGTTTCATTTTCAACATTAACTTTATTGAATATCCTATTGCCTAATTATCTTCTGATATTTTCAGGTAATTTAATAATGCTATCAATGAAATCTTCTTTTTAATTTTTTTTTTTCAGCAAGAAGTACTTTAAGTAATTTTTGAAGTCGTCTTAGAAACTGAATTTTTTGTGGGAAGAAAATCGATAAAAATATTAAATAAACGGTAATTCGAATATACAATACCTGTTAAATATATAGAATGAGTGAAAAATCTTCCAATCAAGATATAGCAATTGTTTTTTGATCCCCAAATAAACATTTGCTCGAGAATCTTACAGCTTTTCTCGGGAAAGATATTAGAATCATCCTGAACTTATACTGGGAGCAATCCGCCTGCATACAGACAGAAAAGAAATTCACTACATACGAAAAAATAGAAAGTGGCATAAGGCAAGGATATATCTTCTCACCGGACTTGTTCAACCTAGAAAGTGAGGCGATTCTGAGAGAAATAGAAATCATATCAGGATCCATTATTAGCGAACACAGTCTTAACGGCATAAGATATGCAGATGACATAGTGATTTTAGCTGGCAACGAAAGAAACTACAGGAACTGCTAGACAAAGTAGTAAAGAAAAGCGAGAAGAAAGGACTAACTTTAATTGTAACAAATTGTATGGTTGTCAGAAAAAGGAAGAGCCCAAGATACACAAAACAAATATAAGACACAAAATTGCTTACATTATTTACATTATTCGGACTGTTATTCTCATCTGCACTGCTATATTCACAACGTTTCGGCCGTTTTACGCCCCGGCCTTCTTCAGGTGATTGGAATTTCGAACGAACCCTTTATTTCGTCCCCTAGTGTAGACTGTTCTAGTTCCACGTGCCATGCCTCTTCCGGATTTCTCATTTACTTCCCTTTGACTCAACTCTTCAAGTTGAAAGAAGAGGCATGGCAATGGAACCAGAACACTATACCCAGGTGGACGAAATAAAGTGTTCGGTTCGAAATTCTCATCGTAATACCTCATCTCCGAGACAGATATTGAAACAGAATTGACCAAGTAAGAACATTTAAATGTCTTTGTACTGTTTTAACAGCGGACAGAAACATGGGACACCGAAATCTGAAGGCGCATTGTAATGTCGAAAGATGCCTTCCAAAAGCTAAGCAAAGCAAGAAACAGGACAATTTCGTTAGAAACAAAGAAAAGAGCTCTTGACCCTCGTGTAATATAAGTCTTTCTATATGTCAGTGAATGCTGGACAATATCCTCACATCTAAAGAAGAAAAACGGAAACAGCAGAAAAGCGGTTCTACAGAAAGATACTAAGAATACGACGCACAGAACATGTGAGCAACGAGGAACTTGTAAGTAAAATGGAAACCAAAAGGAAGCTTATAATTAGAATAAAAAAGAGACAGTTTGAAATAATGAGGAAAAAGGGCTTGGATAATTTGACACTCACAGAATATATTCAAGGTAAAGATACAGATGAAAGCAGCAAACAAAATACCTAATAAGCTTCTGTAAGTGCTTTGCAGAACAGGGATTAGGGGAGATAACAAATAGACTAAATTTACTAAGAGCCACAATGGACAGGAATTTGCGGAGAGCTATTATCTCCCAAGTCCTGAAAAGATACGACATATACAAGAATAAAAAAAATTATGGTCGATTTTTCGTGGTTACTATTTTCAATCGGTCCAATTTTCAAATTAGAATCTAGAAAGGCATATATATCGTCTATTAGCCACAATTTTAAATATATTTCGTTACATGCTAAGGTCTATGAATGCTTATCATTTTTATCGTATTTTCATACAGCTTTCTGAAATTTATAGATTGGACATCTCATTTGTCATGTAAACTCAGAAATCTGTCTAAAATTATCGGATAACCGAATATGCTAATTCGACATTAAATTTATTGAATGAGATATTTACTGTTTTGTTCGACTATCATCATCTACTTTACAGACAGTTTCAAAATTGTATCAACCAAAACTTATTTTTTCATCTTTCTCAGCAAGAACTAGTCTTAATGCTTTTTTTAAAGTCGTCTATGTAATTGAATTTTTTACATAATGAAAATCCATAACAGCATGAAATATACGGTAATCCGAAGGTACAATATCTGATAAATATGTTGAATGTCTGAAAAATTCACAATCAAGTTGCAACATTTCTTTTTAACCTGGTCACTAAAGAAAGATTTTGCCTAGTGTCCTTCCAAGAGAATATTACGTATTTTCTCTAAACTAATTCTAGATGATTGTTGAGTTCGTTTGGTAAAATTTCGAAAAGTACTTGTTTGAATCAATCGTTTGATCTTCTCCAAAAGAGTTGATCGTAGACGGCTCTCTTCTAGTGCTTCCATATATAAAGGTCCAAATTGTTTGGATGATGGCCAGCCTTTAATACAGTTAGTAATAATTCATCTCATTTTGTCAACAGTCCAACAATGTTATAAGCCCAAAATTGTTGTAAGCATACACTTTCTAAAGTGTGTTTCATTAAGACGGATTCTATATAAGGGTGTTTCATTAAGACGGATCAAACACAGCAGTAAATAAATCAATGTTATTGGTGAAAATTTATTGATTTCTCTATTGGATCATGTTATTTAAGTCATGGCAATTATGTGCGAAAAATAATATCGCTCAAGTATCCATCAAAAGTGAAAGAAAAAGAAAAAAAAATCATTAGACGCTTAAAATTAATTCACATTTAAAATCGGTCCAAGTTATTGGAACACCTTTTATCATATTCAAATCTGTTAATAAAAGGGAAGAAAGTAAAATGAAATATTCTTGGTTTTGGTAGGACGTACTGTGCACCCGACTAGAGTCTACTTATCTTGGATACCAAATTATCTGGCAAGATACAGTGATTGAGATTTAACAATGAACTAATGAAGGAACACAATTTAACTAATTGATGTGTTTCCATGGCAACCGCATGCTTCTGATTCTGAAGAAATGGTAGTGATGATTCCACCATAAATTTTAATATGGAATATATGGTTAAATAACAAAAATGTCACCAAAAGAGAAGCCGCGACTTTGTTTTTTCATTTCTAAGTACATTTATGTAACACTTTCACTTATATAATCATGAATATAGATGAAAGCATCACATAATAATAACATTATTTTCCTAACAATGTATTTTACAAAATCGTAAACAATCGATATTGACTAGACAATGATTTACGCTTTCTAGTTTGTTTGTCTGGCTCATATAAATATGAATAACAAAGGTTCACATGAAACATTCCTTTGAAACCACTTATAATCTGTTTCGTGGCAACACAAAAGAAACATATAAGCTATAACACCACGAGATCTGGGTCAATGTCCTTTTTTATAAAAAAAGAATATGCTGCTGAGATTATCATATTGTTATATAAATCACCTTCTTTGTATGTTCCTGAATATTAATTACATTGTAATTTAGAAGAAATAGCGGTATTCCGATGAGCTATATTTCAGTTTCTGTTCAAATCAAGACCTTCCCAGATAAGTCACTGCAGACCATGTACACAGAATTCCATTGTCAAGAAGGAAATTTCACTCAGACAACTTCTTCCCCAGAGCTGTTATACTGTGAGACAAACTCCTGAGAGGATGCCTCCCGAATGACTATGTGACGGGTACACACCTGGCCCAGGGTCGAATCCCTTGGTTACGGCGCCAACTGTGACGTCGCTCCTCCTGGTCGCTCCTCCTGGTCGCTCCTCCTGGTTCCAAGCGTGCCGCTCCAACCCCTTGGTTAGATGATCACCAGCCTCGCCTTTCCCAACTCGCTTCCAACACCTGGTTACTGAAGCAACTGCACTGATCTCCGGTCTGTCTACCCACGTTGTGTTTAGATCTTAGACAGACGGGACCAGCAGGGATTGGGGCCGATACAAGTTGAGTCCGACGGGGGTGGCAAAACACAAGTAAAAGAAAAAAAAACTCACGAGACAAAAATTACTGATAAAAAGGGTGACAACCTTTTATATCTAATGTCCGTTACATAAAGAAAAATTGTTCTTATTTCCCGACCCGCTCTGTGGACTATGGCACTAAGCTTCTATCATACAACTTAAAGATTTCGAATTGCCTACTCTTCAGAATTATGTATGTCGGAGGTGGTCTAGTTCGACACTGGGGCTAATTTCTGTCAATCATTCGCAGTTGATTCTTCTTCGACTTGAGTTGTATGTCTTCACTTCGATCTGGTTGGGTTTTGGTTCGGCTGGGTTTGATTTCAACTTCCTCTTCTTCTTCCGTCCAGTAACTTTTGGCCTTGTCTTCGACTTGGCTGCAACTTCTCCGCGGCTTTCGAGTAATCTTCTCTTCGTCGACTTAGATGGAACTTGTCTTGTCTTCGACTTGGGCTGGAAGGATTTCTTGTTTTCGACTTAAGGATTTTGTTTTCGACTTGGGTGGAAGGATTTCTTGTTTTCGACTTGGGCTGAAGGATTTCTTGTTTTCGACTTGGGTGGAAGGATTTCTTGTTTTCGACTTGGGTGGAAGGATTTCCCAACTCAGCCGCAACTCTCTGTCGTCCGAGGTGGTCTCTTCTCGCTGCCGTCCGGGGCTGAACTCATTTTTGTCGATTGGGGTCCTGCTTTTATTGACGCCGCAGCAAACCGGGGTGGGTCTGTCGGCGTCAGGGCTTCTCGATAATCCCAAAAGTCGCATTAGTTCTGATTTCCCATTATCGCTATTATTTTCACCCCTACTTCCTCACAGTGCCTTTGGGGGAAGACGCACACCCATCTCTCCGATCTCTCGTATGTCAGGTGACCGTTTTTCGACCAATGGTTCCTGATCGAACATTTCTCCTCCTCCTTTTCCGCATGCCACGTGACCGTTTTGACCAATGGTTCTTGACCAGCATTGTTATTTTCCGCATATCACGACCGCATCCGGCTTGAGACTGTGGTGGGACGCCTCCTTCCAATCGGGCGTGGCTTACATCGTTCTTGTTTTAAAAAAACAAAATCAATTTGGCCTTTTTTTCGCACGTACGAAAAAAATGATAATCTTGGCTTTTTCTCACCTGGGTTCTGTCAAACAGCCTGCCGCTAATTAGATGTGACTTCAGGAAAGAATATTGTCGCTATCTGTGAACTGAGACATTCGTTTTTTTTTTCCCCGTTTTTGGTCAGACCTGATAGTCAAAAAATCTTAATTATCTGAATTGAAAATGTTCCATTTCATCATCGTGGGTTTCCAATTCTTAACAGGTCAGAATCTGTATACAGTTCCACCGGTCACCCCTCAACCCAAAAGACACCTTTTCTCCGATTAAAATTTCGTTTTATTGTTCTAAAAAATTTCCCTTTCTCCAAATTGATAATGAGTCTTTCTACGCAAAAAAGTCGGTCATGTTTTGACCGATATTTTTTTTTATCAAGCGGCCCTTTTCATATCATGGTCCCTTCCACTTTCTTCTAAATGACTTTCCTTCTAAATAACAAACCAATTGTCTTTTTCAAAATTCGGCCAACATGTTGGCCAAGATATCTTTCTGACACCTGTTTTCACCAATGACTGGTCATGTCATGCATCATCCATTTTCTTTTTCTTTTTTTTTTTTTTCTTTTTTTTCCCTTAGGATCGTCTAAGTACAACTTAGTGAATTATTTTCAACTCAATTATTCTTCGTTTAAAAAAAGAACTAACAACCTGTTTAATAAACCGAGTAAAAAAAAAATTAAATCATATTTCTATGAATATTTCTAATAATGCAAGGTGCCACACCTAGATCCATCTTCGTTCATTTTTATATTCCATCGTTAAGAAGAAAGTACCATCAGGACAGCATCTTTTCAAGAACTGTTCTTTTGTGGAACAGACTCCCGATGGGTTGCTTCCCAAATTTCTAGATCCATCTTCGTTCACTTTTATATTTACTTGGTAAGAAGAAAGTAACATTAGAAGAGCATCTTCCCAAGGACCGCTGTTTTGTGGAACAGTCTCCCAAGAGAATGCTTCCGAAATGTCTAAATCGTTCATTTTTATATTTCATAATGTTAAAGGGAAACTCCAGGGGGACAGAATCTTCCAAGAACTGGTTTTTGTGGAATAGAAAACCACTATGCTTCCCGAATGCCTAGTTCTATCTTCATTCACTTTTATATTCCTTTGGTAAGAAGGAAATACCATTAAATCAACATCATCCAAAGAACCGCTGCTTTGTGGATGCTTATTATTCTTTGTTTCAAAAAAGCATTTTTATCTCTGGATGAGTCTCTTTCTGATATAAATCGACGACCTTCTTTTATTCCCAACAAATAAGTATATGCATAATATAACTATTTAAGTTGAAATTTAAATTGATATTTGGTTTCTTAAAACGCAATTCATAAAAAGATTTTAACGTTACTAATGTGGGTTAATTGGGATATAGTTTCAACGTGGCTTTTCCTTTCCTTTTCTAGGTGCCATTCTCAAGATATGTGTCAGCTGTAATAAGGGAGCGAGTTGTAATAAGAGAGCTGTTTTCCGTATCTCCAAAATGTTGTCACCTCTTGACATATGCAAATACTAATATGCCAAAGACGCATATTTAAGATGCAGAATTCAACATGTTTATTCAAACACATACACAAACACAAAAAGGCAAAAGACGCTTTCACATCAGCAAATTCTTTCACTATGCAATCATGAAACAAAAAAAGACAATCCTTAGAGACAGATTTTTTTTTTGGTGTTGAAATGGGGAAAACATTCTTCTTACAAGATAAATATAATGTGTTTATTGTCTACAACATTCTTATCCTCTTCATCCATAGTTAACTTTTATCTGTCCTACATATCCTCATAATATGCACCATTTATTCCCTCCTTCTACCGACTTACCGACCTAATTTAGTAACTATGAGACTTGAGTGGCTCTTGGGCATTGTATTGGTTGAATAAAATATATAAAAATAGATCCAGTGGAAATATATATTGGCTTGAATTTCTGGGATGAGGATTTATCATTCTTTGCGTTATTTACATGCGGCTTATTATTCTCATCTTTGTTGTTATAACGTTTCGACCCTTGTTGTCTCCGACCTCTATCAGGTGTCTGTCGATTCGATTGACCTATAGAGAATTTTGAACTGAATCCTTTAAATATTCTACGGGATCAGATTGTTCTCATTCCGTGTCTAGAAATATCTAGTATATCTCAGTTAATGCTTTCTCTGCTTTCACCAAATAGACACTACCCGCTTCAGCGATTGAACTTACAGTTACTATGGCACCAAATGCACTTTTCTGTTTCTTATATACATTCACCCAAACTTGTTCAGTAGTATATACGCTTTTTCCCGCTGCTTCTCTTGACTTCATTATGCCCTGTGAGTGTTAAATTTACCAGACTTTCTTTCCTCAATATAAATCACAGAAACTTATATTTATATGTGCGAGATATAAAATAACAAGGATAATGAAATTGATAAGACTAATAATATTTATTGTATATTAGTAGGACTTTTGACCAAATAAAAGCATGAATATATATATATATATATATATATGTGTGTGTGTGTGTGTTTTTTTAACTTTTGAGCCCGAAGACTTTTGGCCAAATAAAAGCATGATGAGATATATATATATATATATATATATATATATATATATATATATATATATATATATATATGTGTGTGTGTGTGTGTGTGTTTTATTTAACTTTTTTTCCCTGAAGAGTTTTGGTAATAAATAAAAGCATGATGAGAATTATATATATATATATATATATATATATATATATATATATATATATATATATATATATATATATATATATATAAATATATATAAATATGTGTGTGTGTGTGTTTGTTTGTGAGAGAGAGAGTGGAGGTTTTTATTTACCATTTGAGATAAATGAATTCGGTTAACATGAAAACATAGTTGCATGTTTTGTATATATATATATATATATATATATATATATATATATATATATATATATAACAAAAATTTGGCTGGCAATTTGTCCAAATCGAATTAGTAATTTTGCAGAAACACGTCCAAACGACCAGTTCTTGTAAAATCATGTAATGTCTATGTTTGACTAATAATTATTCAAATATATATATATATATATATATATATATATATATATATATATATATATATATATATAAGTGTGTGTGTGTCTTTTTCATTAAAAGTTGTTTATCTTCCTGACTCGCCAGGTAATTGGAGATCCCACAGTTTATAAACCACTGTATATATTTCCTTGATTTATTTTATTCAATTTTTCATTTACAACATAAAAATTCATATGTGTTTTTAATTGTTATCTTAATATGTGTGTGTGTGTGTGTATTTGGGAAGCAACATTTCTTTCAAACATCTTTTGTTAAATATAGGAGACAAGCAAAATTTAGTAATTTTTTATTTCGTTTTTCCAGTTAGCTTTTCTTAATTTTTTCTGTTTGCTGAGAGAAATGGAGTACAGCACTTTTCTATAATGTCCATTGTCCAAATGGTCTTGGGAAAAGCTTTTAATAAATTTCTTCAGCCCATTTTGCTTTGTGTTGTTAGTTTCTCTACGTGTTTTGACTAGTGAAGCTGCCTTTCATGTTTGTGTTGTTTTGAATATTAGCAGGAGCATTTATTCCGAGCCTTCGTTCATTGAGCGCGGTTGGAAATTGACTGAGCAGCTTTTTATTTTTTAAAGTTTCAACACGCCATTCCTACTGTTAAATAAGGTGAGGTTGGTAGTAGAAGAGAGATGTTTAATACACAGGTTCCCTTTTATAATGAGATGTTTCCGGTAATGTAAATTATATAGAATAGTTTGCGACCATAATTTTTCGTAAGGGTTGTTGCAAATTATGAGTAGATAAACTTTTATAGTACTTTGATCTGATAAGTGACATGTGAGGTGTCTATTCAAGGAGGAAGCAGTATGTTCAATAAAGGCACTCTTGTATTGGACAGTAAAATTGATACACTATATTGGTCATCGCTAGTTTAGATTTGATAGGGTTATTTTGATTAATGACAACAAGATTTACGGTTTTCCAGTTTATGTAATATATAAGCTTTACATATATTTCAGGAATTCTTCGTATAGCGAATTATTCCCTTATATATATATATATATATATATATATATATATATATATATATATATATTCAAATTTCAATAGCATCAAGAATCAACCATAGTGCAATTTGAACGCCCTAACCACTGGAACGCACAGATCTATCTATCTATCTATCTATCTATCTATCTATCTATCTATCTATCTATCTATCTATCTATTTCCCCATTTAAAAGGCAAAATAGAGCCTTGCTAAACTGTGAGAGAGTGGTAAGGACTGCCGGATCAAACAGACACATATATGTATGTTTGTGTAATATGAATGTATGTTAAATTTCTTGTTTATAAAGACATCTACTTGGTAAAAAAAAAAATTCGTATATGATAGATGGTAAACACTGATGCATAACATTGCTCTGTGTTATTGCAGAAACGTCGAATATTGAGGGAGTGTCAGGTTATACGTCATGTGATATGACACACCATCATCGGTGTTATGGCAAAAATCTTCATTAACATAAACCTGGATCTTGAAGATAACAACATGAAGGTAATCCTTTGGGGTGGACGGAGTATGCTGTCAGGAAACCATTAAAATGTTGGTCGATGGCACAGACCCAATAAAAACAGTTTCACCAAAACAGCATGAACTCGAATAGTTGAAACATAAATCACAATGAACATTTTCAAGTGTTGGCATGTCACTGGTGGAAGCTAGGTTGATAAAAGTCCATTAGATGCTTGGATGATATTGAATACACGTTAACAGGAGAAAAATAATAATAAAAAAACCCAACCCAATCTGCAAATAAAGATATCACTGAGGAACATTTAATTTCCCTATGTTGTAACCTAGAAATGGTTACTAAATGGGGAAGAACCAAAACGGAGTTTGGAAATGAAATGGTAATCTTTATAATATCAACAAAATACAATACTCGCCAGCGGCGTGAAGTAGGTAAACCACTGCTAGTGGTGGACTACTTAGACAGCATATTACCCCCACTTACAATAGCATCCAACGTATTTATGAGGATTGGGACATTCCAACCACCTGAAGAAAACCGGAGCGTACAACGGCCGAAATGTTGTGATAAATATGGCGACAAAGATGAGGACAATAGTCCGAATAATGTAAATAGTGTACATAATACCTCATCTCAGAAATATAGACAGAGCCTAGTTTGGTTCACTATTACTACTGAGTCCGATCCTCACTAGGTGCCCCATTCAAACTTCGAGATTGAGTGACTCAATTGAGGGTCAACATGTCGTAGCATCAGACATACAATAATCAACATGGAGTAATAGGAAGGAGTTTATTTATTTTCACTGAGTAGTGAGTTTGCTCCTCACCAGATGACCTATACGAAATTCGCCATTACGTAAACCAATGAGAGTTGACGATTTAAAATTAACCAATCAACAATTTACATGTAATGGTAATCGAAGCTAGTTTGAATGACCATTACTACAGAGTTCGATACTCACTGGGTGCCTCATACAAGTTTCGGACATTAAATGACTCATCAATGGTTGATAAATAAAATCAGTAAAATTCATACTAGTTTTCTGCAGTACATAAGTAGTCTTTAACGACTCAATTGTCTTCTAGTGATTATGTACTCTGTCGCTCTTAGTCTGTCTTTTGGCTATCACCATAATCCATGTTCTGCTAATACAAGCTCGTTAGGTAGGTTATACAATGCTTTCCTCTCTCCTTCTTTCCTTCAGTATATCCTGTGAGTGTTATACTTTCTAAGCCCTCTTTCGTCATTATGATCTTTAGAAATTTCAACTCTCTTTCTGATGTTAAGTATGTGTACTTTTTTCCATTTTTCTTAAAGCTTCCACGTTACTCAGCTGTACAATCAATTGAATTCTCGACATCCTTCTGTAGAACCATATTCCTGTTGCTTCATGTCTGAGGAAGCTTCAGCTTTCGCTGCCATATACCATGTGCAAAACTAATAGAAAACCATAAATATAAAAAATAAAGTAACACTGTTTTTTTCTATTTGCTCAGTATCTTTTATTAGCTTATATTAAAGATACGAAATTTGAGTGCCTAGCGGCGGCAATTACCTTATATTTATGATGATGAAGTTTTCACTTTCCTAAATTTAATCAACACGCACACACACACGCACGTACGCACACACACACACACACACACACACACACACACACACACACACATATATATATATATATATATATATATATATATATATATATATATATATGTGTGTGTGTGTGTGTAAAGAGAGTGTGGGTGTGTTCGTTTGATGTCTGTGGATGTATGTAAAAGTTTTCTGTTTTGAAAAGTGAGACGGAATACAAATATGAAAACCTATATGAGTTGGAAAACATTTGTAAATATCCATATACATATATATATATATATATATATATATATATATATATATATATGTATGTCTGTGTGTGTAAAATGTGTATGTATATGAATATAAATATATATATACATATACATATATATATAATTTTTTATATATATTATTTATATATTGTATATGCGTGGTACTTATTGAAAAGCGCTCAATATCAGTGATAGAGCTAACACGTTTAGTTGGATTGAAGTGAGTTTACACGCACACACACATACACACACACACACACACACACACACACACACACATATATATATATATATATATATATATATATATATATATATATGTAAACATCCCCAAAAGTTTAGTTGTAATTAATATACATAGCATGAGGCCAAAATGGACGCAGCAATAGAAAGTCGATTTTTGTATTTTTAACAAGAAAAGTGAATAATAGACTTCGTTTATTAATACAGGATATTAATACATGTGTACATATGTACATTATACAATTTGAAAACTGATTTAGTAAGGATATCTATCCTAAGCATACTGCATTAAAAAGTAAACGTTATCTACAGAGGAAATGCGAAACGAGAGTAAATTGCAATTCTTCCAGTGGCCTAATGAGAGTCCTGACTTTAACTCAATTGAAAACCTTTTTTGGCGACAATGGACAAGCGTGCTCGTAATAGGAAAGTTAACACAGATGATAAGATTTTTTTTTCTTTTTTTTTTGCGAAAGGCATGCTGTAGAAATCAGGCGAAGAACGTTGACTTACTAAAGAATTTAGTCTATAGCCTACCACGAAGAATTAAGGCGGTTATTAAAGCAGAAGGTTACCCAAAAAATATTAAATCATTTTTTGACTAATCATTTTAAAATGAAGCTAAAGATGCAAGTGGCATCTTTAAGAATATTTAATTACCGCAACTTTACAGGTTTCACTTGCATCTCTGTGTGTGTAGGGCTAGCGATAAACTGCTATCCCTACACACGCTCACAAACACAATACCCCGCCACAAAAACATACAAAAAATTCTTGTGCACATGGCTACTTGTATATTTAACATTTTTAAGATCGCTAATAATGTCCAATAAAATAGAATCCCTGACACTTGAACTACATAACACATTGCTGTGATTGAATACGCCCACGGAAACATGGCATTCCCAATTTTTGACAACAAAATTTTATGATCATCAGTTTTTTACGCAAAAATCACTATGCCTAATCACGTGATCATAATCAATCAATCAGATTACATTTTAAACAGGTGGCAATCTGAACCACACATTTGCATACAACGGAAAGAATTCTCGAAATACAGTTAGATGCGAGACACATGACGATATAGCCACACATTTCCCCATCTCAATGCACATTTTGAAAATCATAGAACTGTAAAACCGGTAGAATTACTCTAAATAAATATTCTTAATGACACCAGTTGCCTTTTCAACTACTTTTTCTTATATTTTTACCCGTGTAAGATACATTTAAAAAAAAAAATTACTTCTACATATATATAATTAGATTAAGAAACAGACTGTTACCTCTCAGTTTTAACCTTAGTGTGCACTTATATATATGACAATTGTCATGTGCATGTGATTCAGAGATGTACCTGACGGTGAGGAACAAAATGTATATTTATTATTATTATATATATATATATATATATATATATATATATATATATATATATATATATATATATATAAATATATATATATATATATATATATATATATATATATATATATATATATATATATATATGTATGTATATTAAAATCCTAAAACCAAACCAAACCAAACCAATATACATTAACAAAAATTCTAAACTCACCTCTAACATATTCAAACAATTACCTATAATATAAATAAAAGAATTTCAACAAATTCTAGTAGCTTAAAAACATTCAATGAAAATATTTAAAAAAAGCATGAATCGGTAATATGAAACATCAGATATTCAAACAAACTAGAATACAAAAACGAAAACAATTCAAACAAAAACAGCAGACAAAAGTCATATAATTTGGTTCAACTCCCCCATGCAACAATACAATAAAATAAACAGGGAAGATTTTCTTCAAAATAATGACAAACACTTCCCTGAAAACAGCAAATTATCAAAAATTATCAACAAAAGTACAATCAAAACTAGTTCCATTGTAAGCGGACAGTTGCGTACCAGACAATTGCGTCCCTGAACATTTAAGTCCTTAGACAAATGCGTCCCTGGGTAATTACATTCCTCTGATAATTTTTTAAAGTTTCATTTTTTTAAAGAGTTGTTTAATATAGAAATTTGCACGCCAACACTTTTAATTATTCTAAACAAGCAGAAAAGTATTTACCTTAAATAAAAAAAAGAGAGAAAAAAATTCTTTTTTAAAGCAAGGGAAAATTAAACTAGCAGTTTTAGTTCCTTCCAGCAGTTCGTACCTCAAACATTTAATAGATTCTGTATTTTATAGGTTATATTTTTATTTGGAACCCATGGCTAAGTTCCGAAAATCAAATGCTGATGGAAAAATATTTGCGGGCGAGGAAGATTACAACTACAACTGTTATAAGAAAAACACCAACGCAACAAAAACATACTGGCGATGTGTAGAGCGATCTTGAAACACTGTTAATCTGTCATTGCATATTAAACAAAAATAAACTTTTAATTATTTTTTAATTTTATTCCTTTTATTCCTTTTTTAAAAAATTATTACCTATGCTTTTTTTTTTCAAAATTTATTGTAATTGCATTTAAAATCTTCAAAAACGTTATCAGAGGTACGCAATTATCCAGGACGCATTTGTCTAGGGACGCAATTGTCTGGTACGCAATTGTGCAGGACAAAAATGTCCAGTACGCAACTGTCGAAGAACCGTATTCTATTGGTTAGATGTAAATTCTACTCAAACAGATTTTTCCCAAAAATGGGTACTTCATGGAACATACACGGAAAAGGATACTTCCCCAATAACTACAATCTTAACCACTTTAATACTAAGGCCAACAGTTATCTATCTTACTGATAATTTACAATAATCTTCCTTCTCTAATCTACAATAATCTTCCTTCTCTAAGTAAGGTAATAATCTTACTCATTAACGCTTTGACTACTTGCCTTTGTATCATTGACCTATTGGGTAAGCTTTTATTTTTTAACAACTGGACAGGAAAATTGTGTAAAGTAAAAGGCGTACTTTAAATACTCACTTGCAATATCGAAAAAATACGGAAACTTATGATTGATTTGAGTTTTTTATTGGATATTAAGTAGGCTTGACTTTAAATTGCAAACAAAAAGTCAATAATGTGAAACAATAAGGAGAAAGAGAATTCTATCAAAATTGTTGAAATATTTACATTGTTTACACTCAAACCGTTGTCCTCATCATTGTTCTTACTATCCCGTCTTAATACTGCTCATCGGAACGAAAACATTGGGCCTAAATGAAGGGTTCAGTCTGAAATTAAATGAAGATTATCGGCACCAAGAAGCACCTGATGACGGACGGGGTGAAAAACAGTCGAAACGTTTTGATAATAGCAAAAACAATAAATATGAAAACAATAGTCCATGTGTAAATAAAGTAAAATGATAACTCTTCATCCCAGAAATCCAGACGGAAATTATCGTTTAAGTGTTTTAAAAACAAGGAGGGTCCGACTTTTGCAATTTTAATGCGTCTCTTTGCAGCTATCGAGTTTAAGTTTACTTCTTCATGCAGTTATATAAACCTTAAATGTCCCAGTAAATATGGCACGACAGCAACAAAAAAGTGATCGTCTTGAATTGCATTTCGTTATATTAAAAAACAAAGCAAAACCTTTCAGTGATGCCAGTAAACAGGATGTAATTAATTATTCAATATTGCCATCATCTCCAGTTGACTCCTTTTCCAAGCCACTCCTTTCTGATGATGAGTGCAAGTTTTGTTTTAATTTCCTATTTTTGTAAGGAATCCGTGTTCAACGTTGCACGAAAATGCACGTATTTTAATGTGAGGATGCAGTTACTTTTTACAAAAATTCACTAAGTACAAGGCCCAAGAGCCATTCGAGGTAGAAAGCTACTGAATGAGGTGTGTGATAAGAACGTACTGAGGATCGATTGGGAAAAAGATTATAAGGATACGTCGGGTAGATAGCAATTGACCCTCGACTTGAAGAGGTTAATGCTGTAGTGTTTTGTGAATCATCCTTGCGAGAGTCTGCCTCACAGAGCAGCGTTTCTTGGGAAGTTGCATTCCAAGTCGAATGCTCTCATTCGCAAAGGAATAGATAAAGAATGAGGGTTGATCGAACCTTGTGGACGCAACAAGGCGGGTCTTGGTTGGAAAGGCCTGAACTGGTGGAACTAAAGAACGGAGCTCGTTAGTTATTTGCCATGAATGTAGAGATAGAATTTTGACATTACGGCTATCGGATAGGAGTTTTAAGGTGTAAAATAAGTCCTTCCCACCATCCGTAGATATTTTTAACACTGTCAAGGCTAGAAAGTTAGAAATGGGCAGTTCAGGCCCAGATATATAAACTCCCTAATATATATATATATATATATATATATATATATATATAAAAAGAACAGTAAGATATATAATCCGGTGTTCTTATTGATATTTTTATTTTTACAAAATAGTGCTCAATGTAAATTTACAGAGCATTAATATTATAAATTAACTAATTTAAAATATGTTTTTTCGCTACACAGTAATAACCATGTTTCAAAAATGGAAGCTAAAAGCTTCACATTTAATTTTGTAATTAAATTAAAAATATTAGTTTCATTTCATCCTCAAGCGAATTTTGGAGTAACTTATTTTTTTAAATTTACTCAGTTTTAAAGGCCCAGACAATTCATAATTCACTGTTTCCAAGGATACAGAGGGATCCAATCATTCAGACAAGGGGTGGTAGCGTGTTCATTTTTATTAACTTTTGTTGTATCAGTTATTAGTTATGTTAGAAAAAGGGTTTTTAGGTAGGGTAGGGGTGTATTTTTCAACGAATTCTGATATCCATTAAATGCATGTCGTCTGGGTTTTTTTTTTTAAAAAAAAAATATTGTTAACGGCAAAAAAATTCTTACGGCATTTTTTCTATTTGTATACTTAAAAAAATTTTGGGGATGTTTAGGTTAGAATACGTTTTATTTAACTACAATTTTAAAATATTATCAATTTTAATTTTTAATAGACTATATATATATATATATATATATATATATATATATATATAAGATTGTATATTTATGCGTATGTAAGTATATATGTATGGATGCATATGGGGGTATGGTGATATGGCTATATATGTATATATGCATATGTATGTGCCTTTCATGCGTATATAGATATAGAAAATGGAGATGTATTTGTATATATTTATATGTACATATATATATGTGTGGGTGTATGGGGAGATATCTATATGTATATATATATATATATATATATATATATATATATATATATATATATCTATGTTTATGTGTATATATGTGTGTATATGTGTAGTATGTGTGTATATATATATATTATTATAAATATGTAAATGAGTAGGTATATGCTTGTAATACAGATAGATGTGTGTATATACAGATAAGTGTGGGTGTGTGTTTAAAATACGATTCAAATATAATTTTGGATAATTTTGAACTAAACTCTTCAGTTTTCCCGATATGCACTGGAGAATTAGGATCCCATTTGTTTTAATTTTAATTTAAAGTACCTCCTTACCCTGTTAAAATGTAATAAATACATCCTGCTTAATATAATTTACAAATGGAATAAACTATTTTTCTTTGGATATCTTAATAATTAATAATTATTTTATTTAAATCACTCGGGTAATTTGATTTAAATCTCTTAGGAACTTTTACCATTGTACGGTACATTCTAAATCTTTCGCCAAGTTCTGAATATTTTTAAAAATATCCTTAAACAAAAAGTTGTTTAAGATAAATTTATAAAAGTTTATTAAAAGGAATATGTATACATCAGATTATTAGCCAGTAAGTGACACTGTGTTTTTTTAAAAATCCAAATGACTTAAAAATATTTTCATTCAACCTCTAAATCAAAACGTAACATTGTAGTCATATAAAATAGGTGACCTCAAACCTTAAAGTCTACTGAGAATAAATCCTCGGGTCTTCTTCCTCCCCGCCCCACCTACAACATCATTACATGTTCATAATTTTGAATCTTTCCTTCACTATTTTTTCTCTCTCTCTCTGTCTCTCTCTCTCTCTCCTTCTCCCTGAATACAGTATCTGTATATCTTGAATTTTAACTGGAATATTTTTTTCATTTATATTTGCAGGTTTGAAAGATTGAAGGCTATTTTTATAACTTTCATGAAATAAAGATTATTACCTATGGTATTTTAAGTCTTTGATATTCATTAATTAATTATATATAATCCGGTCAAATCCATTGCATTCACTTACGTGCTAATACGCTTGAGAAAGGTATTAACCCTCTTCTTCTTCCTCCAACTGTGGGTAAATAGCTTGTATAGCAAATGGTCTAGGAGAAGAACAACTCTGAATTCAAAACCTGTGGAGGATTGTTTTCTGACCTTGTGGAACGTAGTGCAACAGGTCTCTATATTCGGCCCTTCCAAAAGTGTAGTTCTCTGCACAAAGCCTTCACCACTATAATCAATTCATATGTGCTGGTGTCTGGCTGTCGGTCCCTAGGACCTGACCTGCTTGACCCTCATACATCGAAGACGACGGGAGAGTCCACCATAGAGAAAGAGAGAGAGAGAAAGAGAGAGAGAGAAAGACACACACACACACACACACACACACACACACACACATATATATATATATATATATATATATATATATATATATATATATATATATATATATATATATATATATTGCATAATAATACACAAGACAAAATGAATGTATGAAAATTATGTTGCGTCGTGAGAAAGGGCATTTTTGATTTTACATGAATTCGAACACCGGCCTTTGACGCCCATATCAAATATGTAACTCCCTCAACCTAACCTAAATAAATTTCCTAAAACGAAGCGACTAAATATACACAGATTAATTTAATACGAGGGTAAATTTGTGTAAATAGGGGCTAATTAGCTAAAGAAAAAGGACTCGATATAGCTTTTACCTTGGA
>CAHIKZ030002468.1:935000-957500 GCA_903632075.3 Acanthosepion pharaonis | reverse complement strand
ACAATCTTTGATCGCCCCTTTGGTGCTCCTCTGCCGCGATAGCCAGTGAATAGCTTGCCGTATAGTAAATTCTTAGGCAGGCGATGATTCTCCATCCTGGAAACGTGTCCAGCCCAGCTGAAAGTTTAGCAACATGGATTTTCGCCTTTTCAAGAACTTCAATATTGGTGACAAAGTCACTCTAGTGGATCTTAAGGATTTGGGGAGCCAGCGCTGGTGTAACCGTGCGAGGAGTCGTAGGTGGTAAGTGACCCACAACTGTGCCGCATACCAGAGTAGCGAGGACGATAGCTCTATACACTGATCTGTGTGACCTTCTTCAGGCATCTGTTATACCACAGACGTTTGTATAATCTGCCAAAACCAATGCTCGCCTTTATAGTGTTATGGTGTCCTCCCCTTTTTCATATAAGTGGACTCGACCAGAGTGTTATTTGGACTGCTGCCGTTAAATACCCAGAGTCAGTCAGAATATAGAGAGAGTAAGCAGAGATTGTGATTGAGTTGCGGGTAGAGTAATAGTGTGAGGTAACCGCTTATAGACGTCAGTTACAAGCACGTAGACTCTAAGGAAGTCCTACTTCGAGACTGTATATATATATATATATATATATATATATATATATATATATATTATTATTATTATTATTATTGCTACTAACCGTGTTCCTGGATTTACTAAGAGTATTACCCATTGTATTATTGTGTAAATACATTTAATTTCTTATCTTTAATTCCTGCGTTTGTCATTCATTGGAGACCGAATTTCATCTCGGAATCCACAACATATAGCACACACACACACACACACACACACACACACACACACACACACACACACACACACACACATATATATATATATATAAATATATATATATACCTACAAAACATAGAAATACCTGGCTTGGTGTCCGGGCGCGCGGTTAAACCCCTGGGAGAGAGCGTCCCCTTAGTCCTTATTAGAACAGCCCCCTAGGAAAAGGCAAATTCTGATTAAAAAGGCGCGATCCCTTCAGCACTTGACATGTGGCAAAGCGTGCATCTGTACAGCGCCTATGCTGTTTGGATGGAGAGAGTGTGCATTGTGCTGTACAAGAAATGACCACTATAAACAAGTCATGTGCAGGTTGTTGAATAAACACCACCGCCATGTGCTCTTGAAATCCTGTGGCGTTGAAGGTTGAAAGGACGGCAACGGGTGAAGGATGTCGTTGGAGGTTCCCAGCTTGGACTTTGCACATGGGTAATGAAAGGTAGATAGTCGTTTTCCACAGCATTTGCGCTCGAGCAAAATGGCTTAACCACGTTCTGTCTGTCGAAAAGAGGGTGCAAGTGTCATAGAAGTTGAACCCCCATTTGTTGTCCGTGACGGGAGAAGCCACCATATATATATATATATATATATATATATATATATATATATATGTGTGTGTGTGTGTGTGTGTGTGTGTGTGTTGTGCTCCAACGGTGCCTAAACACGAAAGCTATTCTGTAGCGATTTCAACATGTTTTGGTTATAATACCTTATTATAATAATAATAATTATAATAATAATAATTATAATAATAATAATAATAATAATAATAATACGAAGAAGAAGAAGAAGAAGAAGAAGAAGAAGAAGAAGAAGAAGAAGAAGAAGAAGAAGAATATATTTTTTTATTTCTGTACGTTGGTATTGAGCACTTTTGAAAATGCTACGAACAGTGGAATTTTAGCCCATCTGTTCTTTCTCTCTTTTGGATATATATATATATATATATATATATATATATATATATATATATATATATATATTTTTTTTTTAAAATTGGAATTAAGATACCATTAGTTAATAACAATTTTCACCTATGAATTTTAAATTTAAAATTCGTAGGATTTTTCAAACTGTTCATGGTATAGAAGGGGACTGGTTGTGGAAGGAAATATATATATATATATATATATATATAGATAGATAGATAGATAGATACTAGAGAACCCGTGATCCATTGGGTCAATGACGGTTTAGTTTCTGAAACAACATTGGGATTAATTTCAAAATTGTCTGCTTCAAGATGTTGAAAGAAAAATACTTACTAAACCACTCGAATTTTTAAATCTTATTCACTTAAAATATTTTTTAGATCAGATTAACGTAAAAATATTTTTTTAAATATTTAAAATGTTGTTTGTTTAAAGAAAACTGAAATATAAATAATCGCTCTACAAACAACTTGGCGAAATAGCAAAGCGGGGTTTCTTTGTGTCTGTCTTTAACTTAAAAATATTTTAATTAAAAAATGTCTGTTTGAAGAAAATTAAAATAAAAATACTTATTGTATAAAGAAATTTTAAATCATTACGCGCCAGACGCACGCACTACGCAAGCACACACGCAATCACAGACTTTTACTATTATATATATATATATATATATATATATATATATATATATATCATACTTATTATAAAACCCAGGTTGTGTGTGTGTCTGTACGTTTATATATGGGATCGGATTTCCTACATTTTTCAACTGATTTCAACAAAACTTCACAGGACTACGTAAAATTACCTTGCGGTGGTTGTGACAGCGCAAAAATTGGAAAAAAATTGTTTTTGCATGAAATCAATTTGAAAACACGATTAAGAGGCATCGCGAGAATGATAGGGGGACAACTCATATCGAGTTATACTTATTATAAAACCCAGGTTGTTTGTGTGTGTGTCTGTGTGTGTGTCTGTGTGTCTGTGTGTGTGTGTGTGTGTGTTTGTGTGTGTGTGCGTGTGTGTGCGTGTGTGTTCGTTTATATATGAGATCGGATTTCCTACATTTTTCAACCGATTTCAACAAAACTTCACTTTTTTTTGGCAGGTAGTGTTTCTTATTGTCTTGCACACTTTTTTCTTTATTTTTACATTCAGAATGCTTTAAAAATTCCATTTACAAGACAATTGTTTATAATAAAAGAAGTATCTCGCCGAGGGAATAAAGCAGAATATTGCCTTAAAGCACAAATTTCTTCAACGATCCTTGAAACATTCAGATCTGCAAAATTTCGTATCCTAACGTAAACAAAGCAATTTCTAAAGAAGTATAGGATTTTATCATTTATATGCTATATTTAGTAAATACCCATATTTGAGTAAACACTCCGTTTATTTATTAAACAGTATATTTATCTATTTCCTGCCAGATGGTGCATATTTCCATCAATAAGATTTATACAACATTCACATTTAAGTGGTAAAATCTGCCGGAATAATAAATAAAAAATCCATTACTTTTTATTATATATATATATATATATATATATATATATATATATATTTTTTTCATATAGACAAAATCAATTTACTCGACTGGTGAGAATCAAAATGGTTAACCATTTTGGTTCTTACCAGTCGAGGTGCAAACCAAATGCACCGAAACGAAATTGCATCTTTGTAGTGAGTAAACTGTTTCGTCTATATGATAAAATTATAATGAATAATTAATGCTCTAATATCGGTATTGAGCCCTCTTTTTGAATTAATCCGGTGAACGTTAGAATTTATATATTTTTCGTTCTCATTACATTCGTATATATATATATATACATATATATATATATATATATATATATATATATATATATATATATATATATATATATATGGGGTGCAAAATTAGAGTGTATTTGTAAAAGGACAATATATGTATAAAAGGATAACTTATCCTAGCCGACAAAATCCATCAGATGACGAGACCCGTCGGCTAAGAAAAGTTTTCCTTTTGACATTTTGATTTCCCTTTTTACTGTATATATTTAGAATACACTTGCATTCCTTTCCCTTTACATTCTTTCCTACACCCTCCCTCTTTCCACTTCCCTTCCCATTAAACCGAATGTCTTGTCTTTCAATCATCATACGCCTGTCATTTCTTTTAAAGATAATTATGTAGCGATCTTTATGGGTTTTTTTTAAAATAAAGTGTTAAAGTGGTCATTTTAAAATTATCACCCGACGAGACCATACCTGAAGATGTCTGTAGGAACAGACGAAAGCTTGTAAAAAACTAAAAAAAAAAACCCTTATGCAACTGGAATTTATAAACAGAGATCATAACATTTATATACAGGTTCGGGGTTAATGTACTTTATTAAAATTGTTTGCGAAGATGAATTCTCGCCATTTAAATCAATAACTTCTATATCTGTTTTTTGTATGAATGATTCATGTAATGTAAATTGAACTGCACCACATACTTGATATATATATATATATATATATATATATATATATATATTCATGAATTATTCAAACAAAAAAAAAAACAAATACAAAGGTTAATGATTTAATTGGCGAGAAATCCATCTTCGCGAACAATTCAAATAATATACAAAAACTCCGAACCTGTTTATGAATGAAAAGATCCTTGTTTTATAAATTTCAGTTGCATAAGTTCTTATTATTTTTACAAGCTTCCGTCTGTTCCTACAGACATCCTCAGGTATGGAATAGATTTTGTTCTTGTTTTTACCCTCAGTAATAAGAGGACAACGAAAATAGATATATTGTAATCCGAAAAATGCTATGAGAATGCTATGCAACGCTGAGTTTGAATTTAAATTTTAAGGTTTTGCGTTCTTGTACAAATATATATATATATATATATATATATATATATATATATATATATATATATATATACGAGATAGCACAAAAGGTACTGTAAAATTGTTGACGAGTCAAACAGGTTTATTACAATACAAAAAACAAATACGTATATGTTGACAGTATTACTATGCTATTTTTCACCATCGAAATTTATGCACTTACACCATCAAGTACGAAGGCTGGTTCCATGACCTGGAAGCATCCATCATCTCTGACTTCCACAAAATTCAAATGCCAGCAGCCAACCAAC
The DNA here is from genome assembly GCA_903632075.3 of Acanthosepion pharaonis. Classification (NCBI taxonomy): domain Eukaryota; kingdom Metazoa; phylum Mollusca; class Cephalopoda; order Sepiida; family Sepiidae; genus Acanthosepion; species Acanthosepion pharaonis. The sequence continues at coordinate 952,606 of CAHIKZ030002468.1, read as the reverse complement.
AAAGATATTAATGGAATGTAAAACGTGTGCTGCTCGTGGAAATACCACAAAGTCAGAGAATTAAGGCCGTCAGATACTATGTAACAATGGACAGGTGGATGGAAACTGTTCCTTTTATGACATCAAGATGTTTGCGCATGGATGTTAGTCTGCTGCACGACAAAGCCGTTTTTACAACACGGCCAGTCTGACAAAAGACTGGCTCAAAATAATCCGAATTGTTTAAAGCGTTCACAACAGGGTTCTGATTTGTTTTTTTGTTTTTTTTGTTTTTTCAAATTCCTTATTTGGGACCTACAAACGTCATTTATCCAAGATGACGTGGTTGTTGCAGAGGTGGATCAATCACGATGGTGATTACGTAAGGGTTGGTAATATAAGCAAAAATGTTTTATTTGTATACTATTGAGCAGGTTAGGTAAGTAAATGTTTATTGATTACTTTGGAATATCTCTCTCCATTTATCCTTTATCATTTTTTTATATTTTATTTTATTTTCTATAACCACCATTTTTACAATAGATTTCCAAATGTTTATCACAAAATTTTTATCTTTTTAATTGTTCCTTCATTTTTCTTTTCATTTTATTTCATTTAATTACATTTTATTGCTATATATTCCTTTTTTTCTTTCTCACTTTTTTGTCTCGTCAGATGTTATTCTAAGGACAACACGTCTTTCTGAAATTGACAATTGGTAGAACAATTTTCGGCTACAACTGGCTACACGCGAGACGCCTTCCCCCACTTCGCAACCTATTACTCTTTTCGTCAATGTTTACAATCATCCTCCTCCACTCCCCCTACTACTATTAATAGACCGGCCTATCGCTTTTATATCGATCAAAATTTAAATTTAAGATCATTTTCATAAAAAGTTTCGCACACCGAGAAATCAGACAGAGAGAGGGTATTTTTACTAATAACATGATTTTCACCAGAAAATACACCATCTACAAAAAAAATTCTCTGTTTATTTCTCGTTCTGTTGATGAACGACACAGGCTTGTCCCAAAATTTCGCACTTAAAACCTTTCTTTCCGTGGTTCAATTCTGTCATATGCTTAATAATTAATAATTAATAAATGTTTCTCTTACTGATTATATTGATACTCTTTTGTTTGTCCATGTGTTATTAACTAACCTATTATATATATATATATATATATATATATATATATATATATATATATATATATATATTATATTTGAAGAAATATATTTTTTAAGGTGTTATATATTTATGGGATAAAGTGGTCAATATCAGAGATAGAGCGTATGTAAATATATAAGTGAACATTGAAGTCAACACTCAGAGGCGTCAGTCTGTTTCATGTTAAACGCAATCGTCAGGCTGCCTGACGATTGCGTTTAGCATGAAACAGCCTGTCGCATCTGAGTGCTGGCTTTCGTGTTCACATTTATATATATATATATATATTGCATATTAGCAGTCTGTCTGTAGATGACAATATATATATATATATATATATATATATATATATATATATATATATATATATACATACGTCATCCACAGACAGATTTTTTCACAGCTCATCAGTGTGTCTAGACGTCCGGCTGAATTGGTGTCAGTCGGATATTCTACCTCTAAGCGGCATGGCATGGATGAAAGTGAATTTAAGCGCATTTTTTTTTAGATAAACACACAGTGACTGAGAGAACTCGATTGGCTTTACTGAAGAGTCTTACATTATTAACCGTGATAGTCACTGTTTACAAACTCAAACTCCACCCTCCACCCAGAAATTTCAACCGAAATAAATTTTTCAGGAGTATATATATATATATATATATATATATATAGAGAGAGAGAGAGAGAGAGAGAGAGAGAGAGAGAGAGAGAGAGAGAGAGAGAGAGAGAGAGAGAGAGAGAAGGTATTCTATATAAGTTAAGACATCCTGTGTAAATTATTTAGTATTGTCTTAGAATTTATAATCGGCTAGATTACTGGTTTTCGTACGATTGCCGAAGTTAAAACAGCGCCCAATCTGGTCAGAATCAATTCGGTTGGTGCAAAAATAATGACGTAAGAATGTCGTTTTTTGACGTAGAAAAGTACGTCAAAAAACGACATTCTTACGTCATTATTTTTGCACCAACCCAATAGAAGAGATTACTATCTGTAAGCTTGGATGTTCGACTGTTGTAATGGAGAACGGCTCGGAATGTCGATCGTGTTCATTATATTTACTTAAGCGCGAATACCCTTGCGAAAAGTATGAATCCAGTTCTTTACCCTAGTTATGGCTTAATTACTGAGAATTGTATCAACAATCTCTTCATTATCTCCCAAAAACTCTTACAATCCAAAAATATTTTCTGGTTTTAAATAACCTGCAAAAATTCAATGAACCGTAAAAACAAATCAATAAATCAATCTATAACTGACACAAACTCTCTGTAGAAATTTGAACAAAACTACCTAGGAATACAAATATATATATATATATATATATATATATATATATATATATATATATAATCCCAGTCGAATCCATTACATTCACTTACGTGTTAATACCCTTTGGAAAGGTATTAATCATTCTCTTCTGCCTCCAGTTATGGACAAATAGCAGGGCAGGCTGGGTTTTATAGCCTTGAATGGCAAAACTGCTCTAGAAGGACAACACTGAATTCAAAACCTGAGGAGGATCGTTTTGGGGACCATTTGGAACGTCCTGCGCTGGGTCTCTGTATTCGGGCCTTCAAAAAGAGAGGTTGGTGTTCTGCACAAAGCCTTCACCACTAAAATCGAATCATAAGTGCTGGTGTCTGGCTGTCGGTTCCTAGGAACTGAGCTGCTTGACTCTCATACGTCGAATACGGCGGGACAGTCCACAATATATATATTGGCTCCTGAAAAATCAATTTCAGTTGAGCTCTCTGGGGAGGAGGTGTGGGTTTGTAAACAGTGACTATTATAGCTATATAGCGAGACTTTTCGCAGATGCGAATTGAGTCACTGTCGGTCACTGGGCGTGTTTCTAAAAATAAATACGCTAAAATCCACCTTCATCCCTATCGTGTGCCGACACCAATTCAGTCGGGTTTCGATCCTAGCTAGAGGCAACCTGATGTCTAGACACACTGATGAGCTGCGAAACAGTCTGTCTGTGGATGACGTTATATATATATATATATATATATATATATATATAGGTCAGTGTATATTTATTTGAGTATAATTCTATAAACGTACCTCTGTGTGCGTGAGTGAAAAAAGGGGTTGTCTTGGAATTTAACTGCTTATAGCGTTTACTTCTGTTCCAGTAGAAATGTCTTGTAGGCGACAATGAGGACGCTAACGACGGTGGAGACGACGCAGTAGATGCCAGGAAGGGAGGTCGACTCGACATGCCTGCCAAGGATGATAGCACTAGGAATGGATAAGAAATCTGGGGAATATCTTCTGACTTGCTCGCATGGGGATCACGTCTGACCTCAATGCGTGGGTAGAGAGAGGAAATCCTAGCAACAGATCGGGACAAACACATCACGCCTACCAAGATAAGCAATTATACATTCACAGAAAAGCATTTACACAGACGTTTATAAAAACAGTCTGTGCATTTCGCCAACAAAGATTTCTTATAAATTCATGAGTATTATTATTATTATTAATAATATTATTATTAATTATACAAGTGAAAGTTTCTATTTTAATTTTCGGATGTATAGTAATTCTTTAATATCTGTCTATACACATAACCTAGTGGATAAGGACTTTGGTTAGATTCAGTGACTAGACCCAAAGAGTTATGAGTTCAATACCAGGCCACAGCAGTGGTGAACCAAAACTTGGAGAACTGAGTTAAAGGGAAATAACTGAGACATCAGGAAGTGGCATGGCGCGTGGAATCAGAACAATCTACCCTGAAGAAGGCCGGAGCGTAAAATGGCCGAAACGTTGCAAATATGGCAATAAAGATGAGGATAACAGTCCGAACAATATAAATAATGCAAGGAATCTTAATTCTCAATGACTGAACAAGCGTCTTGCGAGTTTCATGATTATAAAATACACGGGGAAATGACAACATATGCCTCTAGCTAGGATCGAAACCCGGCTGAATTGGCGTCAATTATTATATTCTACCTCTAAGCAGTTTTTAATTTTCCATCACTTCTGATATTAAATATCCCACATGGTAACAATATCTGCCAATAAATATATGGCGAGCGGGAAAACATATTCCTAGTCTACTGCCGCTCATATGAATAGCACTCGTCAGTTTTTACTGTGAGTCATTTTGATGTCATACTCATGAATCTTTAAATGTTTGAGTTTAACAACTTTAACCGAATGTTGCAATGACAATCATAAATATGAATGCAGGTCATTATTTAAAGAAGTAAGGGGATACAAATAAAAAGATACAAAATTGACAAGCGTTTCAATTTCACATGCACAGACGTTATTGACACCTCTCACTTCTCTTTCTTCTTTCTTTCTTTCTTTGTTATTAAATTCCTTCCTTTCTTTTTTTCTAAATAAAACTAAACGGCTCTTCAGATATATCTTTTTCTTCATTGACTGATTCGTTTTCAACGGCTTTAGAGCCAGACAATTTAGATTGTAAGATTTTTCATAGATAATAATGATTTAGTGACACAAGCCCTAATATTTGCGTGCAAGTGAAATATAACAAACTCAACGAGAATTAGAACTCGTCTCTCCGATTCCAAATTCCAAACCGTTATCCATTACACCAGCCGCACATCCAAGCTTAGAGCGCCTGGTATTCGCAAGTTGCCACCCATCTAGGCACTGACCAAGCTCGACGTTGCTTAACTTCGTTGATCGCACGGAAACCGGCGTTTAAAGTTGAATCTTTCTTTACAATCAAAACGGAATGGTCCTTTATTTATCTGAGGTAATGGTAAGGTGTAACGCACATGCCAACTTACTAAATAACATTATTTACATTATTCAAACTATTACAAGATTACAAGAAAAAAAAAATCTTAAAATACTAAAGAGCAAATTTATTCAATAAAATCGCCATTCACTATTTACAATATTCGAACTATTGTCCTCATCTTTGTCGCCATATTTATTACAACGTTTCGGCCGTTGTTCGCTCCGGCCTTCTTCAGGTGGTTGGAATGTCGAACAGAACCCTTTATTTCGCTCTCTGGGGTAGACTGTTCTAGTTCCACGTGCCATGTTTAAAGGGTTCAGTTCGACATTCCAACCACCTGAAGAAGGCTGGAGCGTACAACGGTCGAAACATTGTAATAAATATGGCGACAAAGATGAGGACAATAGTTCGAATAATGTAAATAATGCACATAATACCTCATCTCAGAAATATAGACAGCTACTAAATAACGGAGGAAAAATCAAAATTATATTATTATTATTATTATTCATACATTTGTATGTTGATACATGTCTGGTGACAGGAAGCCTCTTTAATACTCTAATCTTTTTCTTAGTATCATCGTAGATTCCATCAACTTTTGGTCGGTTCACACGTTCTTCTCGATAGATGTATAATTGGGAAAAAGGGAAAGACACCTACGCCTAAACCGCATGCGTAAATATTTAAGCTAAACTAGCGAGAAAGTCTGAAAACAGTCGTATGTAAGCAAACAGGCACAGAAATTAGAAAAAGTCATAAAGAAACGAAAATAATTGCTCACTAACATTCACAGGAACACAAATAAATGAGCATATTGATGAGCTGGAAAACAAGCAAATACACTTGAATAATTCTATACACACACTGATACCCGCAACACGCACACACACACAGACTTATATATAAACATGTAATAATAATAATAATAATATTAATAAGAAAATATTTAGAAATAAGTGAAATTACAGGAAAATTTCTTAGATGAAATTACGAGAATTTGATGTATTTTTTAGGCTAGCGGAAAGTCTTCAAAAACTGGTCAATAACTAAGTAACTGTTGCTATAATATACAATAAATCAATGAAAATTCAATGTAGTTATTTTATTTGACCGACTCCAGAGTTTCGCGTTAACTCTTCATGGTCAGTTGTTGTATAAGAATATTATTTTAATAGTATTTTAACGCAAAGGCAGTCGGTCTATTAAGTCAATGGTTATATATATATATATATATATATATATATATATATATATATATATACGCACACACACACGCGCACATACACACACGCGCACACACACACACAGACACACACACATATACATATAGCAAGAACAATTTTAGGGGTAAGAAGTATGACGAAATGGAAAAGTTTTCTGGTGACGCGAAATGCCATTTATGACATCATCGGATTAATTATGTTTCCGTCGAAACGACTACATCTGCGCATGGGCGAAAGAAAGATTCTGAGTATTTTAAATTTAAAAAAATGTTTGTAAATATGTTTTGACTATATAATCTTGCACATTTCTTTTTGTTTTTAATTTTCCATCACTTTTGATGTTAAATATCCCACATTTAACAATATCTGCCAATAACTCGTCAGTTTTTACTGTGATTCATTTTGATGTCATACTCTTAGCATATATGGTAAGTTATTTCCGAATATTCACCCATATGATTCCTGAGCATTGTTGAATATCAGGTGACCAACCACTAACCAGATGAAACATTGTATATGCTGATATTTTATTTCTTATATGCCTTTCTGTTCGAAGTTGCATATTCATCTTGGTTGGTGCACTTACAGGCTTTTCGCCATTAGAACCTCCGGCAAATTTGAAGTGTTTCTCGTACGCGGTAATCTTCACAGAATTTTGAATCGAACTCAAGAAGATAAGAGGAAAAAAAGAGTTAGTTCACATGTTAGACTCTGATAGTCTCCTCACTTAAATATAGAATAGAGATAAATACACTCTGGGAGCCTCTGATTAAGAAATATATGATATTCATAAATATAATATTACCAAATCAGATGCATTGACATGGAATGAGATTATTTTAAAAATATGTACTTTTGATGCGAATTATATATGCTTTTTCGCCATTAGGCCATCATCCAGCTGATATAACTTTAACAACATATTTTTATATTTTGCATACATGCAGTGTGTGTGTGTGTGTGTGTGTGTGTGTGTGTGTGTGTGTGTGTGTGTGTGTGTGTTTATACTACATTACAAAAATAATCCTGGAAAACTTCATATTCTCGAGGGCCTTATATATCAAACACAGCCAACACACCACAAAATTTATTACAAGTGAAGCAGCAACATATTGAAGTGCATATAACAAACATTTAATGCCATTTTGGATTTCCGCCAACTTCCGGCCAGCTTCTTTATGTTGAAACGCTTGTTTTGCAAAAGCTTCTATTACAACAACGGAAAAATTAAACTTTTTAAAATAACTATAACAAAGCGGGCTCGCGTGATTTTTTTTTAAATCACCATCGCAAGGAAATGCGGATTTTATCGCAGTTACAAATAAGTTTTTCATTTTAATTTCCCCCCTGAGGATGAGCTTGGAAAAGGTCGAAAGTACTTGGGTAGGAAAAAAACTACGGTGCCTTCCTTGATGAATTTCATCTGAACATCAAGAAACTGATTAGAGAACTGGAAAGGTCCAGCATGAAAATAAATAGACATAATGTGTCTATATTATTCAGTGAAACATGTTTGAATGAATATATACTGTATAAACACACACACACGCACGCGCGCACACACACATATATGTGTGTCTGTATGTGTGTGTGTGTGTCTTTGTGTATGTGTGTGTGTGTATGTGTGTATAGCGCATGCTTGTAGTAATGAAACAGTGCTCAATGTAAATAACAGAGCTAAAATTTATATTAAGAAATATATACAGTTGTTCTTCATTGCTCGAGGCTGCTTTTTTCACCTGATAATTTTATTATATATATATATATATATATATATATATATATATATATATATATATTGCATAATTAATATGTAATATATATATTACAAAAATTACATATATGTCTGCATATTACATAAGTAATTATATATAGGTTTCATGGGTTTGCCCGTGTGTGTGTATATATAGAGAGAGACTTATTTGTGAACTTTGGATGTGAAGTAACGTATGTTATCATTTATCAAAAGCTGAAACCCTCTGTACAAATTTGATTCATTTATCTTCACTCAATAAACTATCTCTGACGGCTTGACATCGCCTCTAGTCCCGCGTTGTAAGAGGAATGCGTCTCACGCACCAAAACACCCAGACACAACGAAAAGAACCGAACTAAAATATTGGGTGCACCCCTACTGGTCAGTGTCGGCTCCTAAACGTTGATCCTTTTGAAGCTTTCGCAGTTTGATTTCAATTTCCTAAAAGCCATAACATTAATGTCTAGCACCTCTTCTAGATATTCCAAACTAAGTGTTTATATTAGGTGCGGGAAAATATGTTTTCAAGTTCGCTTTAAAAAAAAAAAAACCCAAAAAACCTAGGGGTGTATATTCTTTTTTTATATGCTCTGACCCTTCAGGACGTAGACGATCATGGCTCTCCACATCTTCCTTTTCTTTATAGCTCTTAATAAGTTTTGTCTTTTTGTTATTTCTCCAGAACCCTGTTCTGCCATCCCTTTGCTCAAGTCCATCAAGTATAATACGCATGGCTTTCCTTTGTCTCTCTTTCCCTCAATCCGCCCTGTGAGTATCAGATTTTCCAAGCCCTCCTTCCTCATTACGTGCCCCAGAAATTTCAACTGCCTCTTCCCATTGTTAAGTATAAGTTTCTTTTTTGTTTCCATTTTCTCCAAAACCTCATTGTCGCTCATATATTAATTCCCGGATATCTGACAAACATTTAATAAAAAGTACCGCTTTTAAAAAAAGTAACGCTTTTTCAATTTCATTGCGATAAAATGTATCTATTTTGGTTGTACCTAATATATATAAATATATGTCCGTGAGTGAGTAAGTGTGTGAGTGTGTCTGTGTCTGTTTTCGTGGATGCATACACACATTTCTCCCCTTTATGTATTGTGTCTCTTCAGGACGTAGGCGATCATGGCCCTCCACAATTTCCTGTCATTCGTAGCTCTCAATAAATTTTGTCTTTTTCTTATTTCTCCTAAAACTTGTTCAGCCATCCATTTACTAAAGCTCACTAAGTTAGTTATCCGTTGTTTTCCTCTGTCCCTCTTGCCTTCAATCTGTCCTGTGAGTATCATATTTTCCGAGCTCTCTTTCTTCATTATGTGACATAATGATGTCAACTGACTCTTCTTGGTGTTCAGTATAAGTTTCCATTCGTGTTTTCATTTTCTGTAAAACTTCATCGTTGCTCACATGTTTGGTCAATGGTATTCTCAGCATCCTCCTGTAAAATCACATTTCTGTTGCTTCAAATTCTCTTTTTCATCTGTGACGAGATTGTTTATCATTCACTGCCATACGGGAGGACAGATATCACGTAACAGTTCAGTACGTTTTTCTTTGTACTTAACGACATTTTTCTGTTTCTTAATATATTGCTTCTCTTTTGGAAGGCATTTTTAGCCATCCCAATATCGAAATGTAACTGGAAACATTTTACACAGTATTTTTCTTAGAACTTTTTTTTTAAATTAAACTCCAATACATGGATATATAGGTATTAAAACTCGAAAGAGTTACAAAATCGCAGGTCACTGATGTTCATTTACATCTGCTGTCATCGACAAAAAATATTTTGTTTTGCTTATGTTAAAGAAGACTTTAGGTATTCACAACATAAGTTACGCATAAGGTACCGTGTTGGTGGTAAATACTGAAAGTATGTAGGCACTCCTAGACGAGGTAGTAAAGGAAAGTGGGAGAAAAGGAATAACTATCAATCATAAGAAGACAGAATATTGTTAGCAAAAGAAAAATCCCAATTACGAGTTATAAATTGAAGATGTCAAAATCAAGAAAGTATAAAAGTTTAGCAATATAAAGAGTGCTTTAACAGATGACGGAAAATGTGACATCGAAATCCGAAGTTACAGTGGAATGGCAAAAGATGCCTTCCAGAAGATAAACAAAATATTAGGAAACAGAAAAGTGTCGTTAGAAAGAAAGAAAGAAAGAAAGAAAGAAAGAAAGAAAGAAAGAAAAGAATACCGAATTGATATCTAATAGCAACGGCAGTGAATTCTGGATAATCTCTTCACAGATTAAATAAATACTAAAGGCAATATAAATATAAATATAACTATTCAAATGTAATGTCAATCGACGTCTCCAGATGCCCTGATCTATCCCTTATCCTTCTCTTCATCCTTTCCTCTATCACTCCTATTCGCTCTCGCTCCAACTCTCTGTAACCCCTTGCGTGCTAGTGTCCTCATGCCTTGCTTGGAATGAGAGGCTTAAAAAATGTGGTTCTACAGAAGGATGCTGAGGATGACATGTAAGCAACAAGAACATTTTAAGAAAGACACTTCTGCTTAGAATCAGAAAGATGAAGTTACAATTTCTAAGACACATAATGAGAAAAGAAGGCTGGGAGAATTTGATAGTCACAAGATATACTGAAGGCGAAACAGCGTGCAACTTAACTAAGATCTAAGATGGCAGATCTGGAAGTGGGTAGAACACTACTGATAGCAACAAAAGACAGGAAGCTATGGAGTACTATGATCGCCTACCTCTTGGAGGGCCATCCTCGCTTCGTACGATGGGCTAAATTGCGAATTTTAAATTATAATATTTTTAGGATAAAAAATGTATTCGGATGAAATAAATTGATGTTTGGAAGTCAAATGTTATTTGTATAAAACTAAAAAGAATGAAATAAGACAAATTGAGTCTACGATTCTGCTATTTGTCAGGCATAAGGCCAGAAGTATGGAGCACCTCCTGAATATGGAACTTACAATATATATATATATATATATATATCTGGTAGCAGGGAATGTTTATATTTCGTATTCAATGTGTTAAAAGTTACCTTTCTCCGCTGCCTGCCCTGATAGCATAAGGGTAGGAGACTCCAACTGATGTCAGATCGGTCGGGTTTCAATCGCGGGTTTGAAACAATCGCATGTCTAGCCACACTGATCACCTGCGAAAGAGTCAGTCTGTGGATGACTATATATATATATATATATATATATATATATATATATATATATAATGCTATATTTTAATATATTACTTTGTGGCCGACTGGTTATATCTTTACCTTGAGTCCCAAGGTCGAATTTCGAACTATGTCAAGATAGAGAAAACAATATTTTGAATTCTGATACATCAGTGTACGCAGAATTTTGATAGATTTTAATTTTTTTCATTGATATTTAGCTTTAGTGTATGTTCTTTAATTATTCGTGTATTATTTATATTTTTTACAACATTGGTTTTGCGGCAGTTTTTTTACCTATTTTAATCCGAACAAAAAAAAAAGTACAGGTAAGCATTTTCATTCCAAGTGATTTTCTGACTAATTTACCGGGCGGGCACAGGTGGTATTGTGCTTGGCGTGCGGTTACTTAATTATTTTCTCTGGTTTGGTTGGTGCAGCTCCATCGATTTCATGTAAATCTTAGCCTATTTTGCTTATCTGTCACCCTAGTTATGGCTTCCAATTAAAGGGTTAGTATCCATAGTAGTGTCAAGCGTAAGCACCAGTAGACATCAATGCAAAAAAAAAAAAAGGTGGAATTCGATCGCGGTGTTTCGGTGCAGAAGCTATGGGATATGTATCGCATTGGTTCATCGAATGTGTATGATATATAAAGAAACAAAGAGAAAAAATATTACAATTCATTAGAGAAAGTGACCGTGAGAAGGAAACGGGCGTAAAATAAACTATAAAAACTGCTAAGACGACTGAATTTGATCGAGTGTTGGTTGAATTGTTTCGACAACGTCGGAGTAATGAAGTTGATTTGTGCTGCAACAATTTAATGGAACAGGCAATGTTATGTTATAAAGAACTTCAATTTTAAACTGACTACAATGAAGAATGGTTGTAAACGGTTTAAGAAACGATATGGATGTTCAATACGCGAAATGTGCAGAGAAAAACGGTCCGCGGGAAAATGTAGTTCCATCGTAGATGAATGTTCTAAACTCGTAACTAACGAAAACCTCAGCCCAGAGCATGTGTAAAATGCAGATAAAACTGATTTACATTAGCAATTTAACCCTATAATAACTTCCAAGTAAAGTGATACGTGCACTATTGCCAAATAGGCTTAAAGAAGAAAAAAATCTGAGTGACTTGAGTTTTATGCGTTAGCATAAAAATGTCTTTGAATCTACCTAACCAAAGACATGCTTCGATTTCCACCAAGAATGCGAAAATCCGATGTAGCACCAAAATAGTGAAAGATGCCTTCCAAAAGCGAAACTATTATAATTTCCTTAGAAAGAAAAGAGGGTTAAACTGTTACATAATTAATATCAGTTCTCCTGTATGGCAGTGAATGTTGGAATCTCATCACAGAAGAAGAAATGACTTGAAGCAACAAAAGAGAAATTTTACAGAAGGATTCTTAGAATTTTATGGACAATGCGGACAATGAGAAAATCTTAAGGGAAATGGAAACAAAAAGAACGCTTATACTTAGATTCCAAAAGAGACAGTTGGTATGTCTAAGGCATATAATGAGGAAAAAGGGCTTGGAGAATTTGATATTCACAGAACATACTGAAGGCAAGATAGACAAAGGAAAACAGCAAGTAAGATCCCTAAAGAGCCTGTGAAAATGGATGCAAGAACAATGAGTGGTAGGGAGGATGAAAAGACAACCCTTAAGAAGCTCTAGAAAAGATAGGAAAAAATGATCACCTGAATGTATGTTGATGAAGAAAAAAACACCTGTTGTGCCTTAAAACTGGTGACTTTGAATCTTAAAAAAAGAAAACTTTGGAAGTGATGATGATGGCACTGAGGATGAAGATGTGACTGAAAGAATCACTACTGATTAGTAAATTCATTGACAGATAAAGCAAGCAAAGAACTAAAGCAATGTAACTTCATGACAGATCGAGAACGAATGAATTTTCATTTGCTTCCCTTAACGATTGTTGGAAGAGAAAATTAAACACCTCGATGACGAGTTTAATAAGCTAACCAGAAATGATATTGCGCAAAAGCGGTACTCCAGTATCTAAAACATCATTCAACGTCAATTAACCACTGCAAGACTTCAAATCTATTAAACGGACAGGAATTCTAACATCTATTCTCTTCTAAACATTTCTATCAGTAGGACTAGCACCGATACAACATTTTATGTAAGTAAGGACTTTATTTTATATATATATATATATATATATATATATAGGGTGTACCCTCAAAATTGACATCATTTTTAAAAGCAATTATCTTGAAAACTACTAAGTCTAGCTCAATGAAATTGAACAGTTTAGGTGTTGAAGATCATAAGTTTATTATGGGACAGATTTCGTAAGTTCAATATGTGCACCGCCTGTGACACAACACATGTCAGGTCGGTAGTTAGTCTCTTGCCAAACACGCTGTAGTATGTCTCCGATAACATTATCCAGTTTGGATGTGATTCTCTGCTTGAGTTCATCAATGCTAGCAGGAAGAAGGGGGGAGATATAGCCCAGTAAGTTCACATGTCCCCCATCAAAAGAAATCACACAAGGGACAGGACCGGTGACCACGACGGCCATTTCATCAGAAAACTGTCTTCATCCCCACCATGCCCGGTCCATCTCTCTGGCAGATTCTCATTGAGATAACAAGAATAAAGCATTAAATATAAAATCTTTATCTGTTTCTATACATTCTGTAAAAAGTTGAGGTTATTTCAACAAGTATTGCCCAAATTATTGGCCTGCGAAATGATGTCAATTTTTGGGGGACACCCTGTATATATATTATTTGACAGCGTTTAATTGTGAAATTCATAATCTTTTCGAGGGCGTTTTTGTATGTGCCGTGCCAGGGATGGATACGATTTCGAATTCAGTGGTATCCTTCTCTTAGACTGGTTGCCAACCACGGCTTGATATAACAGTCTGCCTTGACATTTAACCCATATCTTGAGGCAGAAGAGATGGATTCGTGGCTTTCCAAAGACTGTTTGTGCGAAAGTGAATGTCACGAACCCGGTCTGAAATTCGAACTCAGCTTACCGATTCAACTGTTTCGTTTATACTAATGAACAATATCATTTATAATAATGTAATTTATTCAACCAGTTAATGAACATATAAGATATATTTAATTACAGTTTAATATAAGTTTCGATGATGTCGATATACGAGAGACGAATAATTAATGGGCCTGTTATGTATTATTGAATTGTTATTATGTGAATTTTGTTAGTACGAGAAAATAGACCCGACAAAGTTCTAAAATCAAGGATGGCAGAAAATCGGTGGTGTACTTGTATTTTATAATTTATCCTAATGTTTTTTTTTTTTTTTTATTAATATTAATAATTGGCAATAAAGATATTTGGTTTGATCTTGTATACATTTCTTTATTAATCTTAATATCTTTAACTATTATAAGTTTTCATTATTTACGATGCCATATTTATATGTTATGTCTAATGATATTAATAGTGTACACAAGCCATGAAATTGTCTTTATTCTTATTAGGTTTTTTCGTGTGTGGCTTCAATCTATATATATATATATATATATATATATATATATATATATATATATATATATATATATATATATATTTATATATGACAAAAATGTAGTTTTACGATATGCTATATTTATGAGTAAAGGTGATCAGTATCAGGTAGAGCGTATATATATATATGTATATAGAAATAGATAGATAGATAGATAGATAGATAGATATATATATATATAGATACATATATATATATATATATATATATATATATATATATATATATATATATATATATATATATATAGATACATATATATACATATATATATATACATACATATATATCTATATATATATATATATCAATCAATATTCAGAATATTCGAATATTCGCGAATAATCAGGCCGGTAGACGAAAATAAATAAATAAAATAAATAAATATACTATTTACTATAAAAACGTTTATTTCTTTTTGTATATAGGTATTCTATATTTATGAGTAAAAAGTGATCAATTTAAGGGTAGAATATATATATATATATATATATATATATATATATATATATATATATATATATATATATATATATATACACACACACACACACACTACAACAAATTATGAAATACAAGTGCACCACCGATTTTCTGGCTTTCTGTATTCCAGAACTTTGTCGGAATCCATATGAGTATCCACTAAAAACATGTAACTCCATGATTCGCTAAAAAAAGTGCATAGCATTATGAAAAAGACGCCAAAATGTTATGGTCTAAATGCTTATGTTATTATTAAGAGGACCAAATTTTTTTAATTATTTTTTTAAAATTTTCTTTTTTTTTTTAGAACATTCTAAATTTTGATTAAAAACCTTGTTTCTCTTTGTATCATCGGAACTAGTAAAATAACATAAACAATTTTTAGCACGTTTTTTTTTTATGACACATTAATTTGGGAAATCTTGTAAAAATAAGAATAATTGTCGGATGTTAATGAAACTTCCAGAAACTATTCACAGATCATCGAAATTATTATAAAAAGTTTTTTTTTTATTAAAGTCATGGCAGAAATATTTTTTATATTAATTACCCCCCCCATAACTAATTTTATGAAAACACTAGAAATTCGATTACATCGGGTTTAGTGATTACAATAGTTAAAAGCACAAGGCTTTGAGGAATGCAAATCATTTTTTTTTGTTTTTAATTAGATACGCACTACCTGAAAATCAGCTCTGAATTGTAACATACAAAACTCAATAAAACAAAGATATTATTTAATTTTAAATGCTTTTATTTGCTTTTAGTTATTTTATTTTATTTTTTTTTTGAATATGGACAATATTTTCTGAAAGCAAAAAAAAAATTTCGGTGAAAAATGAATTTTTAATACAATTATTTGTTATTTCTTTTATTATAATACATTTTTACATTTAAGTTGTTAAAATATTATAAAATTAGTTAAAAGCCGCATCGGGTTTCTTAAGTGTCCTTATGAGATAGATCTTTTTTTAGCGCGTTGTAAATTGTATCATTTTGACTAATCAGAAGACCCGCAGTAATTAAGAAATCTAATTTTGTGTTTATAATCGGGCGGTAATTATAAAATACGGAAGAACAACCAGAATACAAATAAGTTGCTTTATTTGAGTTAAGCATTGTTCTCTGCTGTTAAGGCCTTTACTTTTGCGAAACACGTGTGGAGAAGTTAATTTGATTTTTCAATTTCAACTGAGAAGGGTACCTACAAGTATCAGTATCATCTTATGAAATTTATATGATCTTATTTTTATATTAATCTCAGTTATGAGATTTTTCCATAAATGAAATATCAAAATTAATAATAAAATGAATGGAAATACAAATAACACAGTAAAATGTAATAAATGTACTTAGAATTATAGTATTTTATGTACACTTCTGATAAAATTTCATAAGAAAGGTACCAATAAATTAATTAGATACCTTTCTTATGAAATATGAAATTTAATCTCACTCTTAACAGTCTTATTTTAATTTCTTTATAAGATATTTTCTATAAAGCATCATGAACGTAAAGGTGAAAGCTAAATACAAAAAAACTAGAGCGCTGGAAGTTTTCTTTAAACATAACGAGGTAAATAATTTGTTCAAGTAAATCTAAATAACTTCACTTTTCGGCTTCCGTAGAACAAATTATGATCCCGTAAATCTGTCAATACGTCATTCAACACCTGTCAAGTGACGCGAAAGATTATGACCTGCTTTGTTTTATTTTCAAATTACATCTTTTCGGCACAGAAGCTAAGTCAATCTTGGTTCAGAATATTTTAAATAAACAGTATAATTTTTGATTTTCTTAAAATAAGTTTTGAAAAAATGATGATTGATTTTTAAAAGAATTTCAAAATGAGATTTTCATCTTTTTTATAAAATAGAAAAAAAAATGGATGCCATAATCGATTATCTGTCAATTTCGCTGACTAAAAAAAAAACAAGATTTTAACGAAAATTTCGGACGTACTCGGAACGATTAAAAAATGTAAAAAAAAATACCGCCTAAATACTTTGATCTTTCCTCTTAATAATAACATGAACATTGACACGATAAAATTCTGTTTTCGTGAAGTTTGGTGTCTTTTTCATCATGTTATGCTCTTTTTTTAGCGATATCGTAGAGGTACCTGACTAAAAATAACATTCAAGTAATAAAATCTCTCGGATTAAGTAATAAAATTTATCGGATTAATAAATAAACATTCATCAGTAAGAATAAACATTCTGAGATAAAGTGAAAATTCCATCAGAAATTTTTCGATGTTCATTGCAGAAGAAAAGTACAATTAATATGGTCCAAGCTTTCGACTTACTCAAGTCATCATCAGGGTAGGTAGAGACAAATGGTGAGTTTCGTAGAAAGAATGGCTATTTTGTCGTTGTTGTTGATGTTTATTAAAATTTAAGCAGTGTTTGATTGCGTCTATCGACTAACGAATTCTGTCTTCTTGCAGTTGACCAAAATTTAATATAAGTATAAAGATTATCTACCACCAGTTTAGGTACATGTTTTCTAATTTAATTTTCAGTTGACAGTTATT
>CAHIKZ030002468.1:852500-930000 GCA_903632075.3 Acanthosepion pharaonis | reverse complement strand
GAGACGAAGTCTCTTATATCCGGGTTTCTCTTATATCCGGGTTTGGTCTATTTTATATACATTAACACAGGCTCTTATTTGGGACCAGAGAAAATCTCTCTTATATCCGGGTTACACTGTATATATATATATATATATATATATATATATATATATATATATAGAGAGAGAGAGAGAGAGAGAGAGAGAGAGAGAGAGAGAGAGACGTTGATGATTGCATGAAACTGACAGTCACCATCCAGTGTTGATTCATATGCCCATATTGTATCTATCTATCTATCTATCTATCTATCTATCTATCTATCTATAGATAGATAGATAGATAGATAGATAGAATGAATGAGTGAGTGAATGATATATATATATATATATATATATATATATATATATATATATATACAACGATAGCCATTGAAAGAGAGATGTTTAAATCTTTGACCTTATATCCCACCATAAATGCTTTTACAGACACACACTCAACCATATATATATATATATATATATATATATATATATATATATAGTTGTGCGTATGTGTATGTATGGAGCATGTATCTGTATGTTTGTGTGTCTGTATATATAAGAACAGGAGTTCCCTTGCATGCACCTATGCCTGATTGTATATGTATTTCCATATGGATGCGTCTATGTCTGTGCGAGTATGTATGTGTTGTTCGGGGGTGGGGGGGGGATGCGTGCATACCGGCCTGCATTGATGAAAGAGCCCAGCTGCGGTGGCCTCCGTAGCATATGGATCAAATTAGTCTGACGGTTCTCAAAGATGTGGGAATCTCTTTTCAGCTTGGAAAACTTCTCAGGTTGTTGCATCTTGACTGATTGTTGATGTTACACTTGCCCTGGCTGCTGCTGATATTAATGATGACGGTGACTGCTGCTTCTGACGATGGTGACAGCGGGCGGTTTGCATGGTGTCTCGCAAGTCGATTCGCCTTGAAAACTTTTCGCAAATAACTGGGTGTTTTGATTCATTTTGCGGTGTCTTTTTTTAGTGCGGGTGTTCGAGATTACTTGTTAAACTTGAGGTCATTACCTAAATCAATAAAACTAGGTCGATGAGAAAAGGTAAATAAATATAAAGTGAGTGGAGAAAGAGGAAAGAAGAAGAAATAGAGAGAGAAGAAGAATGAAGAGAAAGTCCTTAAAAATATATATATATATATATTGATAAATGAAAAGAGCGGCTTAAAGGAAAAAGAAGAAAAAAGAGAATAACGGAGGAAAGGTAAAGATGATGAAGAAAGAGATAACGGAAAGCATATTGCGGGAGGGTGGGAGGGAAGAAAGAAAGAAAGAAAGAAAGAAAGAAAGAAAGAAAGAAAGAAAGAAAGAAAAAAAAGTTCTCTTTAAGGAAAGAAAGAAGAAAGGAAGAAAAGAAAAAATGAAGGGAGGGGGAGGAAAAGAAGAAAGGAAGGAGAAATAATTGATATAAAAACTATACCATTTCAAGTTCAATTTGGGACTAATCAAAGTCATTTTGGGACTAAGCAAGTTCAAAATACAATAGCCAAGTTCAAAATGGAATAGTCAAATTCAAAATAGAATAAGCAAATTTGATTTGAGACTTAGCAAGTTCAAAATGGATTAGGTAAATTCAATTTCGGACTGAGCGATTATTTTGCTAAAAAGATTTTAAAATTAAATATCTCCATGATAAAATAATAATGTTCAACTAAACTTTACTATTGAAATGTTTTATCTTCTAGGGGTAATCAATAAATCAAGAAAATTCATGAAAGGTGTATGTTTTTTGGATGCAACTTCAGCGCTTAAAATCTCTCAATATACCTATCTTTTTTTCAAAATCTGTCTTGATATATGCATTCAGTATTTCCTTGCTGCTTTTTTCTTAGGACTTTTGAGATTTGCCCTGCTCTCTCCCAAATCATTTCATTTTGAATAACTCTCTCTTATTCTCTCTCTTTTAACACTATATACCGTCTATCAATCTCTTTCTTTCTTTTTCTCTTCTCTCTGTCTTACCAATGAAAGTGCCAGAAACTAACTTTAACACAAATTTATCCGTTCAAGAATAGCCTCTTGTAAGGAATTTATAGTAAAATCTACGCAACGAGGCGCTCCGATTTTTAATTATCTGATTTACCGGCCAGTTGATTTTTTAATCCATGATATTTGTTTATTGAAACGCGCAGATAAGTTCGAAACATTTTTCCCTAATGAATCTGCTTATTCCTAATTCAAACTTGTTTATTTCATTGTGAATTTGCTACGTCGCTTTCTGAATTTGACTATTCCATTTTGAACTTGCTTAGTCCCAAAATAATTTTGATTAGTCCCAAATTGCACTTGAAATAGTATAGAAGAAACGGAGAGGATTTTTAATACAGATATTCACCCAATACAAGGCACAAGAGCCACTCAAGGTATAGGGTTACTGTTTGTTGCCGTGCGAGTGAAAAGGAAAAGAAAAGATAAAAAATGAAGTTCATGGCGTTTATGCAGATAACGGTTAACCTGGCACTTGAAGTAGTTAAGATTGTAATGTTTGTGAAAACATCCTGCGAGAGTCTGTTCGTGGCAAGAAACTGTTCAAATGGAACTTCATTCTTACTAATGGATTACGAAGAGAATGGGAATAATTTACAATTCTGTGAATGGAAGAAAGAATTTAAGAACAGATTGACTAACGAGAGAATTTAAAGAAAGTATGAAAATCGAAGAAAAACTGACATAACCGAATTATAAAACGAGAAAATGAAATGAAGAATAACAGAATGAATAAGAGAATAGAATAAAGAACGATAGAACTGAGTGAAAAATAATGAAACTCTAATAAAGAAAGACTATAATGAAATAAGAATGAGAATCGAATGAAAAACGATATAGTTTAAGGAAAAAGAATAAGAGAATCGGTTAAAGAATGTTAGAATTGACTGAAATAAAGAATAAGAACTGAGAACGGTAAAATTTAATGAACGAAATTGTAAGAATATCGAATGAAGAATTGACTGAAATAAACATAAGAGAATCGGATGAAGAATGAGAGAATTTAAAGTAAAACGATGGAAATTTATTGAAAAAACAACAACAAGAGGATTTGATTAAAAGATAAAAAGGGTTACCGAATAGTTTGGAGAAATAAGAAATGAAGGAAGAGCGAATAACGAACGGAATAACTGAATGTGTGAATGAAAAAAGATTGAAAAATTTAAATGATGAATGAGACAAATAAATCAAACCATAGATTTGAATGAATATCATGAAAACGGAATAAAGAAAAGGAGAGAGACATTAAATGAAGAAAAAAAAATCGTGCGAATTTAATAAACGATGCAAGACCAGAATGAAAAGAATGAAGGAAATATCAGTCTAAGAGTATGTGTGTAAAAAGCGAATGAAAGCTGTTACGATATAATTTTAAGTTTTAGGATATTTGAAACACTGTTCTTAATATCATACAAATCCAAATGAGGTGAGAAGGATGATTTTAATGCGCCAGACATGGGCGGGAGGAGATACCTGCACCAAAATATCAACATTTCAAACTCTGACCTTTAGCGCTGACCTCTGACACATGTTTGGAATATGTCGATGTCTCGCGCACTAGCTTGGACTAGATTTTATATTCATCTTCCACAAAGCGAAATTATTGATTTTTATGATACTCAGGTAGTGGCGCATAGCATAGAGCAACCTTTCAATCAAGAATAGCATACCATTGCGAACGTAGATTTGTATTTCGTAAGTATTCCACAACTGTAACACTGTACATTATTACACTAAGAAATCATTATCATCATCATCTGTCCCATACAGCGAGTATGGCCGTAGAGTCGTTGGGCAGCTGAGTACCTGTCCTGCTCTTTCTCTATATATGGGTTGATTATTGATTGATTATTTTTTACGACTTATCAACCTCTTGTACTTTATTTAAAGTCGGCGCATATTTCGAATTTTAGGAGGTCGATTATTCTACCCAGTGTTCCCAAGCAGTCCCTCATCTAAGTACTGACCGGGTTTGACACTGCTTAACTTCGGTGATCTAACGAGTACCGGTATCCTCTGTATTATCTGGTTTCAAGCCAGCAAGGTATTCATTCATGTGTAGCGTGTCTTGGCCAAGTAAACCAGGCCCAGACATCGGTCAAACCACGCTCGATGTCTTCTAAGTTCGCCTTTTGGTCACGGTGACGTGGTCAACGATTCTCTTGGGAAGAACCCTCTGTCCCAACAGTTGTCTTCAGTCTAAGAAGGCCTCTGCTCGGTGATGCCGGTGCACCATTGCACTGACTGCATACATATGTGATGGAAGAGAATCTATCCCATTGTGATAGATGGCCGTTGACGCTATAAAATCCGTCAGCCTTTTGGCAGTTTTTCTTTTTAATCTTAAGCAGCCTTAAGTTTATGGTAATGATAACGATGAAATAAGGTATTTTCCATTCATGAAACATCATTTACCAAAACTTATGTTACTGAAATTTATAAAATATTTTTTCTTGAAACAATTTTACATGAAATTATAATTCTTTAGTATTTCATTTCTGAGTTGAGTGATTGTGAATATTTAGTATAATTTCTTTCATATTCCGTACTAAGGGAATAAACACATAACACCAGGTGGATAATATAAGAAAGGTTTATTGTACCCAACCAGTACAATATGAAATACGGTACAGTTATAGACACAGGTCAATCTAGTAAAGAGTACCACTAAGTGGAAGGTTGGACGTACCTGTGTCGTCTCTCTCACCTCCTCGGTCCAAGTCTCTCGTAGACAGTCGACTTTATAGGTACTTACTACCTATAATGTAATCATTCATGGGAGTGACTAGTTATTCCATTACATCAATTTCGAACTATTTTTTTTCATCTTGGTTGATATATACTACACTTCAAAAGTTTGAAGACACCCTGGGTAATTTTTTTTTAAATTGACCCCAAAGTTGTTGTTTTGTAATTTAAATAAGAGAAAATTATTATACATATTTAAAAAAAAGTAAGACATGATTTTTTTTATTAGAAATTTAATTATGACAAAAAGAAAAAAAATATGATTAAATTTTGCTCTTGTCAAAATATCCTTCTTTAGCCTTGATTACTGCAGCACAAATATTTGGCATTCGTTGCAAAAGTTTCTCAAAGTATAAGTTTGATAATTGATTCCATTCTTTTTTCAATGACTCTAAGAGCTCTTTTATATTTTTTATTCTGTCAAATACACCCCATCCTATTTTTTTTTGTGAAGTTCTTCGAAATGTAGTGTATGTAGATGTTATTGTAAACAACATTTTGACCAAGTACCCTCATCATTTGTCCATTAAATTGTTGATATGGGATTTCTATTGATTATTGTGACATTTTGTCCTTGTGATGTTCGTCACTGCTGAGTTGATACGTCACGGCCAGGACCAAGGATTGAACTCAGGACCACTAGATGACAGTAACAAATGTATAACCAACACTTACATCCACTACATCACCGTCTCGTTGAAACACTGCGTTTATAATAATATCTATATCAACGAAGATGGGAACAATAGTTCGAAATAATACAAGAATAGACTTCCCGTGTCCGCTAACTGTTATAGATCTATTCAAATATGGGCATCAACTGAAAATAACGTTTAAAGTGATAAATAAATTTAAAAAATCCATTGCCTCTTTTGAAATTGCTTTGTTTACTTAAGGATACGAAAGTGAGCTGATATCAACTTTCGGGAATATGGAACAAGAACGATTTGCGCTTATGAAGCACTATCGGGCCTTGTTTGATCGGTGACACCCTTCGAGCCCGACACAGTGTAAAGTACGTTGTACTTAACGATGCTTTCTCCTATAAAGGGTGGCACTGGTTGGAATCCTGACGGTGGGAGCATCTTTTCTTTAATCAGACTTCTCGAATATTCAAACCTGTAGACTAAAATTAATAAATATTCTGTTTAAAAAAAGCGTCTATTCAAATATGGATATACACTATATATATATATATATATATATATATATATATATATATATATATATATATATATGTGCAGATAGATAAATAGATAAATAATAAGATTTTGAAAAACTAACGTTTTTTAAATATTTATATATAATATTTATAATGCATATATGCTTACGGAAAATTATTAAAATTAATGTTTTTTTTACTTACATGTGCGTTTTCAGAAAACCTACATTGAAGTAAAACAATGTTTGTTTTAATAATTATCTCTAAACATACATGTATTATAAATATTTTTTAATAATTTTTATAAATTCACAAGGATCTCTAACCATTTAACTTTTTGGCTATATATATATATATATATATATATATATATACGTTCGAGGAAGACGCTTGACCTAATCAGCAACCTCTTTCACAAGGATTTGTCAGATTTGATCATTCGATCAAATTCTGATTGATTGATATAGTTTTTCTGTTTATGAGCCGTGTCTTTTCAACACGTAGGTGATCATGGCTCTCCACCTCTTCCTCTCTCCCTTGCAGCTCTCAAACAAGTTCCTGCCTTCTGCTATCTCCCCCAGACCCCGTTCTGTCATTCACTTGCTTAAGTCCGCCAGGTATGACACGATTTGTTTTCTTTTGTCTCTCTTTCCCTCTATTTGACTCGTGTATACCAGATTCCCCAGGTCCTCTTCCCTCATTATGTGTCCCAGAAACTTTTGCGGCCTCTTCCTGATTTTAAGTATAAGCCTCCTCCTTGTTTGCAACCTGTCGAAGACCTCATTGTTGCTCACATGCTCAGTTATCCTTAGCATCCTTCTGTAGAACCACATCAGCTATCGCCTCGATTTGCTTGAGGAAATGGTCCAAGATTCGCTGCCGTAAATAAAGACAGATTCCACGTAACAGCTTAGTATTCTTTTCTTAGCAAAGAAATCCTCCTGTCTCGCAGTACTCTGCCCAGCTTTTGGAATGTGTCCTTGGCCATCCCAATACGTCTATGTTTGACAGCAGTTAACCCATTGTATGCCACTCTAGGAGGCATAGATGAAAATTAAAAACTCAACTCTATTAGCATCTTTTTGGCAAAAGCTTTTTTTCATCGCGTCCAGTTTATATATTCCAACACAATTCCCCACCTCTATTTCGTTTGTTCATAACAGCCATTTTTTAATTACCTTACACGAGTCAGACCCTCTTCAAATTTGTCAGATGCAAAGAGTAATGGGCCTTATCCTGCGACGCTGAACCATGACGTGTTGGTAGAGTGGGTGTGAATTCAACGTTATGGTTACCCTGTGAGAGAAAGTGGCGCATCGGTTACCCTCCCAAAACCGAAAATTCCAATATGCTCGGCTGTTAAACTCATAAATGGAAGAGGGAGACATATAATAGATTCATACTTTTCTCAAGAGTATTTGAATGAACTGTGAAGGGAACGCAATGACCTACACAGGAATTTTATATATATATATATATATATATATATATATATATGTGTGTGTGTGTGTGTGTGTGTGTGTGTGTGTGTGTGTGTGTGTGTGTGTGTGTGTGTGTGTTTGTGGGCGCGCATGCGCGTGTGTAACATAGATACCAACCTGAGAACCATCATCATATTTGTCAGATCTAGACACTCATATCAATGTTATGCATGGCGTCCAACGCGTTCATGGATGACTAAACTATCAGCTATCTACAGCCTTTTTCTCGGATGAAGGATTAAAAATAGATTGAATCCTTTAGATCTTAATGCGGACAATCCTTCATCAGAACCTAGCGTTAAAAATCACATACAAAGAGCTTTATCTGATGAAAACAACACACATCACTTGAAGATTTCCAACACCCCCAACAACATAAATGTATGGTACATGTAACTATTTTTAAAATCATTTCACCCCAAGCAATGCATTAAAGCTACTAAGACACAAGGAGTTATTGAATATGAAAGAATAAGAAACAGAGAAATATTATTGAGGAACGAGAACAATAAAAGAGGAATCAAGATGGCAGAAGATAACGATTGTATCTAGCTAGTTCATCTGTAAATTGATGAGACTTTCTTGTCTGTCTACTATTGCGCTTAAATTTATAAAGTTTAGACAGCACAGTGAAAAGGTCATCAGAAGAATTAATATGAATATATTTATAGAAAAGTTACAAGGAAACTACATTATGGTGGTGGGAATGATACTGAAGTCGAGATGCCAGGTCAGAACCAATAACATTGCGGATTCTTCTTTGGATTTTATCAAGAATCTCTCAATATATAGCAGGAGCACCGGGCGCTATGTGGCAGTAATACGGACGAATAATAGCCTTATAAATATGTAAGATAGATTTTGGGTAGAAAAATTGTCTTGCACGAATAAGTGAAATTTCCTAGCAGCAGACCTAGCAATTGATTCAATATAATCTTTTCAGTTCATGTTAGTAGGAAATGTTAGCCCGAGTGAGTGAGAGAGAAAGAGAGAGAGAGAGAGAGAATAAAAGAAAATAGAGAATGAGTGAGAGAGAGGAGAGAAAAAAGACAGAAACAAAAGACAGAGAACTGAGAGTGAATGAAAGAGAAAGAGAGAGAAAAGAAAGAGAACTGAGGGGGAGTGAAAGAGAGAGAAAATGAAAGGGGACTGAGAGATAATGAAAGAGAAAGAGAGAGAAAAGCAAGAGAACTGAGGTGGAGTGAAAGAGAGAGAAAATGAAAGGGGACTGAGAGTAAATGGGAGAGAAAGAGGGAGAATAGTAAGAGAAGTGAGGGTGAGTGAAAGAGAGAGAAAATGAAAGGGGACTGAGAGTAAATGGGAGAGAAAGAGGAAGAATAGTAAGAGAAGTGAGGGTGAGTGAAAGAGAGAGAAAATGAAAGGGGACTGAGAGTTAATGAAAGAGAAAGAGAGAGAAAAGCAAGAGAACTGAGGGTGAGTGAAAGAGAGAGAAAATGAAAAGGGACTGAGAGTGAATGAAAGAGAAAGAGAGAGAAAAGCAAGAGAACTGAGGGGGAGTGAAAGAGAGAGAAAATGAAAGAGGACTGAGAGTGAATGAAAGAGAAAGAGTGAGAAAAGCAAGAGAACTGAGGGTGAGTTAAAGAGAGAGAAAATGAAAAGGGACTGAGAGTGATTGGGAGAGAAAGAGAGGAAATAAAAAAAAAAACTAGCCAAACAAGCATAAATATAGAAAGTAATATGAGTGAATGTGCAGCTAATGATTTTTATACGAATCCGAGGTTTTCTTTTTCTCTCTCTTTTCATTTTTATTCCTCTTTATCCATAATTACCAAATTAACAGACTGACTAAAACAAACAAACTCTCATCTCGCCGTCTATCGTCTGTCATTAGCAAATTCCAACTAAAAGAGTTTTCGTTTATTTAGATATATATATTAAGACGCCACAGAAGCAAATGGTAAAAAATCATTCTGTTTTCTAGATTCACGCGCCATTTTCGTCATGATTTTTTGTCTCGACGTGTTTGCACTGACAAAATCGTGTTTGTGTTCGTTGTTATATTTACAGATTTGTTTTTTCTTTCTTTTGTTGTTCATTTTGCCGCTAATTTGTTTTGTTCAAAAGTTGCCGGAATCAAATAGCGGTTCGAAATACAGAACGCAGCCTAACAACCTGTTAATAAGCATCGGCTCATAGGGTAACCACAAATTCAAACCAATACGCATCTATCTATCTATCTATCTATCTATCTATCTATCTATCTATCTATCTCAACCTTTTCATATCTATCTATCTATCTATCTCAACCTTTTCATATCTATCTATCTATCTATCTATTTATCTATCTATCTATCTATCTATCTCAACCTTTTCATATCTATCTATCTATCTATCTATCTATCTATCTCTATCTCAGTTTGTTCATTATCTACACTGTTTAAAATAAAAAAGAAAAAAAAGAAGAAAAGAGAAACATTTATTTCAAACTTTCCACTAAAATAACGTTTAAAATAACAAAAATGCCGGGTTAAAAATAAATCCATTAATTCTCCGCGTGGTTAGAACATGACTTTCTGACCATTAGACCCTGAATCGATTCTCGCCATGGTCTATTTGTCTTCTTGAAGGTATCGGCAGGAATCCAAGACCGTGTTGACCCAAGTGAAATTGGTTAGCCGGAACCATTCGAAAGTCGTCGATATTTCTGCTACCACGAAGTTACAAATCAACGTGACCGTGGGCTTCAGCGTACATCTGTTTTCAAGATGTTGATCACACCAGATTATGCAGTCTACCTTAGAAACCATAACGAAGATCCGCTCGGCATATTTGCAGTATAAACCACAGGTGAGTTTCCAGGATCGAGCAGTCGTCTGTAATAGAGTTTGGCTTGCCAACCTGACAGACAGATGCGTTCGGAAAGTGTTGTAGCCGACTATTATATATCACTTGTAATGATGGAACATTAATGATGGCTCTACTACAGTCATATCGGGAGAGGCTGGTGACACTCCATCAATTTAGTGACACTGAAAACTTGTATTGGTAAAATTGGTAACAATCAGCTTTTCAGAATAAGAAGTATCATTTTCTTTCATAAATAACACTTTTGGTTAAAACTTCTTAGTTGTAAGATATACCACAGGTTTGATGTAAACATTTCCCTAACCACAACAAACTATCAAAAATTAACAAAAATACAGTAAAAACTATTTACAGCTGCATGGGTAACAATGTAAAAGCAATAACCAAACATAATAAAAAGTACTCAATAAAGACAATAATGACCACAACAACACAAACCAACAAAACAACAACAACAAATGCAATTGCCGAAATAAAAACAATTGCCCACTTAACAACAGATGCCTAGCCAACAACATAATATATAAAGCCACCGAACAAACACAACAAAAACGCGGAAGAAAAAACCTACATAGGAGCTACAGAAACAACCTTTAAAGAAAGATTTAATAATTATCAAACCTCATTTAAAAGAGAAAAATACAAAAACACAATACTATAAAAATACATGTGGAGCTAGAAACAAAATACCATCATTACAAAGATTAAATAAGAAATTATAAAAAAAAACAGCCCAACAAAGTAGCAACAACAGAAACTGTAAACTATAATATAAATATTATCAATCATTACCTTCAAGGATCAAAACAACTTATTTAATAAAATATTGGGGAAATGCAGACATTTAAGTAAACACCGATTTTGCTAGTAACTACTAATATAAAATGAAAAGAAAGAAATGCAACGCAAAACGCAGCGCAACCACCATACCTAACATCTAATCCAAACACAATTCACCCCAAAAAGAGTAACCTCAATATCAACAAAATAACATCCAACCACACAAAACACAAACACAAACTCAACACACAAATCATCTCAACTACACCCCTTATAAAACAAAACAGCCACAGCATCAAGAAAACAATATAAACAAAATAATAACCAACCACACTAACTACTCTCTTTAGAAAACGCAAAGACATACCTACACTATATATAGTGTCTATTATGTTTTATCATAATCCTATCCAAGCGTCGTATAATGGCTCTAGTTTCAAGAGAAAATAAAGACAAAAACAGTCCAGCATTTGGATATTTCATTATTATATTGGTCGTTGATCTAAGCTTACCGTCGCATAGCAAACTTCTATGCAAAGAAAACAGTATGTCATCTTTGATGGTGAACATTCCTGTTGTAATGTCAATATAACCACTCTGTTGATGGCTTATGTTAGAAGAAAGCTTAGATCGACGACCAATATAATAAAGAAATATCTAAATGTTGGACAGTTTTTGTCTATAGCTGTCCTTATATGTTTGAATAATGATCTGCTGCCTCTATACACTATATATATATATATATATATATATATATATATATATATATATATATATATATATATATATATGAACGAGAACGCATGTAGGAGCGCGAACGTACAAGCACAACCTCCCATTCATCCAAAAATTAAATGCTAAAAAAGGTAAAAATAACTAAGTAAAGTTAAATAATACAACCTACTAAAATATATTAAAATAATATGTAAAGTTAAATAATACAACCTACTAAAATATATCAAAATAATATGTAAAGTTAAATAATACAACCCAATAATTAAAAACATACACACTTAACACATACAGATAAAATTGGACACACATACACGAGCACATAGATATATAGATGCAGATAAGTGTGTGTGCGTACGTGCGTGAGCATATATAGATATGCATATAGATATACACCTGCACGAAAAGAAAACAATTAATTGATTTAACATCATTAAGAATAAAAAAAACTGTTATTTCCCATAATTAAACATGAACATCAATTACTAAGTAAAGTTAAAACACTAAGTAAAATTAAATAATACAGCGCAATAAAAAATATGGATACATTCAGCACACGATACGGTTAAAATGGACACACACACAAACATGAACATACAGAGAGGCGTACAAACAGGAATAAACTAACATACACGTATGGGTGGGTGAGTACTTGTGTATATATGTGCGTGGATGCGCCCACCTGCGTGGGCGCGCGCATAGACGCACACTTTCACAAACATAAATACACATGCACACAAAATTCCAAACATAGACAAGATTAAATGGTCAACAATAACTAAAGACCAACGAATGTGAAGGAAATGAAATAAAAGAGAAAAATTATAAAGATAAACAACAGAGGAAGAAAAGAGTAAGAGAAATCAGCAATTAATCAACGGGGGGCGGGTAAAAAAGGAAAAACATAACACACTCATACCAATAAAAGCACAAGAGAACCGAGAAATAACGGCAGATTAACTCTGTTCCGACGAGTGGTTAGACGCATACAGCCACGGAATTCAGAAGTAAAGAGAAGTTAAGTGAAATTTTTTTTCCTATATTAATTCTATCCCTGTGTTTGATATCGAACACTGTACCACAAAACCTGCTTACCTTAAATGCCTCTTTATCAGCATATCTCTGAAAAATCAACAATTTTGGTTTCAAAATAAGTATTTAAAATGGACACACACACACACAGACACATACATACACACATATATATATATATATATATATATATATATGGTTATTGAGAAAGAGAAAGGGTGGGAGAGACCGTTAGTAAAAGATGCATGCATACATATATCCGACGTGCTTTAGATCGACGACCACGAAGGTCATCGCCGATCAAGTATGGCTGACTAGTGCCTTTAAGCGTAAACTCCCTCTGGTCTCAGATTTTCGAAAGTTCATATCTGTTCAGTTCTCTATTCAAAAGTAAACAATGCTATATCTAAAGAATCAATTTATTAATCAACTATATTTTTATTACTTTAGATATTATTTTTAATGGATACCCATATTTGAGTAGACGCTCCGTTTATTTTAAACAGTATGTCTATTTATTCCCGTCTGTTTCGATTAAATGTGCTTTCCTTCGGACTGTAGGGCGTGGGAATGTCGGAAAATGTCTTGTACATGCGAAATATTTCTGGTGGAATTCGCTGCGGTCATGTTGCGCAAAATGATATTATGAATTAATGACAACGTGAATAAAACTTAGAGGAATGTTTTGAGGAAAACAAAAAGTAAACAATAATGTCAAGATTTCTAAATACAATACGAAGCTTGTGTATTATACAAGCACACAGTGAAATATTTTTATATCCGTGATATAATTTAAATTGCTGAACGTAATACATACACACACATTGATGATCCCTCTTTCTCACTCTCTCTTTCTCTCACAAACACACACACACGCATATATATATATATATATATATATATATATATATATATATATAATACAAATCATTAACAGCTAGGAGGATAGGAAATATTTCGAGAATTTAACATATTTCAAGGTGAGCAGAATTCCTGTCAATAAATTGCTTAACAGAGAACGAGAGCGACAATAACCAATATATTACATATTATTAATTATATACATTTATATCTTTATCTCTCTCTCTCTCTCTCTCTCTCTCTCTCTATCTATCTATCTATATATATATATATATATATATATATGACGGACTCTCCTGTCGTTTTCGGCGTATGAGTGTCTTTCCGTTCAGTTTTTAACCCTGTACCTGTACCCGTCGCCTTAACTCTCCCGCCAGTGGACTTGTTGCTCAGGTGGAATAGCAAAGAAGGAACACAGAACTCAACTTCAGACTATCCATACAAAAGATTTGTTTAGAGTGTTGAAGGCTTGTGTAAAAAACAGCCACACTTATGGGGTTTTATTATCACGGTGTCATACCTCTCCGGTACTAGCAGAACTGGAGAGGCATAACTTTTTTTTTGAAAAAACAACAACAACGACAACAACAACAACAACAATAATAATAATAATAAAATTTTCTCTTAAACTTTATAATAATTTTTAGCAATATATTGCACATTGATGACGAACTGTTAACTACGACATCCAGTGTATGTTCCATGCGTGTAAATGGCAATGGGTAGAAGTAGTACCTTTGTTACTCGGCTGCTGTTCTTATTATTAAGATGGACGGGCAACACTGGTCTTCACCCATCCCCTAAATCACCACGCGCCAAACCCTGTAAACCGCTTCAGCAGGCGGGCTAAATCACGTGAAATTACCATCGAGAGATATATATATATATATATATATATATATATATATATATATATATGTGTGTGTGTGTGTGTGTGTGTGTGTGTGTGTGTGTGTGTTAAATGTATTGTTTTAAGATATACTACATTCATCGGTAAAGGTGCTCAATATCAGAGATTGAGCGTATGTAAATATGAAAGTGCACCCCGAGGTCAAAATTGAGAGATGACAGTCTGTTTTATATCTTAACGCAGTCAATAAACCATGCTTAGTGTGTTTTGGATCGACTATTTATATATGCTGGTCAATGGTGCATTATAGGTAGTAAGGAATATCGTAATATTCCAACAGTTAAATAAGTAAAAAGTTAGGCAGCAACAATATGAAAAGTTACAAATAACTTAATTCGGATACACAACACTACTGAGTAACCTCTAGAATAATCTGAAATACAACCATTACTGCCCACCGAATAAACCTTGATATGTAGATCTTACAACCTATAATGTACCTGTGACCAGTATATATATATATATATATATATATATATATATATATATATATATATATATATATATATATATATAAAACAGCATATATTCAAACATGTTACATTGAATAATATAGACATAATATGTCTATTTATTTTATACTGATCCTTTCGAGTTCTCTAATCAGTTTTTTGATGTTAAGATGAAATTCTTCCAAGCTTATCGTCAGAGTTAAATTACGAAGACAAACTTATTGGAAATGTGATAATATCTACATTTCGTTACGAAGGTGATTTTAAAAAAAAAAACACGCATGAACGCGCTCTGTTATAATTATTTTAATATTTTAAATTATCTTTTATAGTTATGTTATTTTTATGCTATTTTTTGGAATGCGTCGCAATATAAGGGAGTTAACCGAAACTTGGTAGATGCAAAATGATATTACATATTTGTTAAATGCATTTAAACATGTTGCTGCTATATTCGTAATAAATTTTGTTGAATGTTGGTTGGTTCCTTTTGATATAGAGGGCCTCGAGAATTTGAACTTTTTGTTTATTATTTTCATGGTGTAGTATATTGGTGTTGTCAACAAGTATTTTCCTGTATTGTTTTGAAATTGCTGATTTTAGCGCTATTTTAACCATCCTTCATCATAATATAATTCTCTTAATTAAAAATATTTCAAAAATAAAATATACTTTTCTGAAACTTTATTTGAGGAATATTAGCTGATTTAAAATTTGCTTACTTTGATTTGAAACAAATATTAAATAATTTTCATCTATAATATCACAGAAATGCATTTTATAACACAACCGTAGTTGTTTATTTAAGGTGTTGACAGCTTGACTGATGAATGGAAGTTAATCTAATTTTTCCTACGGTTGATAGATCTGCAAAATTCACTTGAGAAATATAAAATGTGTTCCCTTTTTATATAATTTTTAGCTATACAGTAATCTTAAAAATTTAAGAAAATATACTCCGTAATCTAATCTCTTAAATTTTAGGTAGTTCGGTTTTAAATTTATTATAGTTGTCGCTTTTATTTTTTGATAATGTCCTGTTTGAACTACCGTATTTACGAATATCGGCACGTTTATAAACACAACATATTTCAAAATTCTTTGAAAAATATTGGTTGTCAATGAATTGTACTGAGATTCTACATATAGTAGTAAATATTGTTTTTAATTACTGACCATGTTACTTAACTGAGACAAAATGAGTCAGAAATTTCAAATATTTAAAACTATAAATCATTCGAAAATTTAAAAAAAATGAAAGCAATTCTTGTAAAAATTAATTATTTATTGAAGACAATGTTTTCTTAAGACAACAGTGTCCTTAAGATATATTATTCATAAAAGCATTTAAAAGCTTTTCGAATTAAATAATGTCTTAGATCTATTGCATTTTTATTTTCCGATTCAGAGCAGTTTTTCGGTAACTGGATGTCCTGTATTAGAAAAAGGACTTCTGCTTTTAACTAATATAAACCTGAAGCGAGACAAAATTTAATTTCTCGAAATATCATAAAATTAAATAAGTGGGTGTTAACAGATATAAAAAATTTTTTTTACATAAATAAAAAATATTTATGAAATAAATTCATTCCTTAGTAAATAAGTGCTGAAAGTTTGATTAAAATGCGACAATTATTTGATTTTTGCAAGAATTTCCAAATAAATGTGTTTTTCACAAAAAAAGCAAAACAAAAAAAAAGAAAAAAACGCTAAAATTTGCTATATTAATATTTGTTGTTCCCCCGACTGACTAAAAAAAAAACAAAAACAAAACTTCAAACGTTCTAAAAAAAACAACAAAAAAAAAAAAAAATTCGAACGTTCTTAATAGGAAGAAAAATATAATTTTATAATAAAAAAATCCTTTAATCTTTCCTCTTAAGGCAATTTTCTTCATCGTATGCTATTTTTTTTAGCTAGTCAGTGACGGTATCTAAGTTTTGTCTTTTCTTTTATATATATATATATATATATATATATATGTATGTGTGTGTGTGTGTGTGTGTGTGTGTGTGTGTGTGTGTGTGTGTGTGTGTGTTGTGGGTGTGTGTGTGTGTGTGTGTATGTGTCTGTGTGTGTGTGCGTGTGTGTGAGAGCGTGCGTGTGTGTATGTATGTGTGTGTGTGTGTGCGCGTACGTGCGTGCATGTGTGTTAGTAAAAAAGGAATTAAGAGGGAAATGTGAGGGAGTGCCAGTTTAACACTTAAACGATCATCAGGTGCCTGATCAAGTGTGAAACCGGCAGTCACGTTTATATGTTCTTAATTTGTTTTTTATAATATTATTGTAGTTCTCTTTGACATTAAGTGTTGTTTTCTAATCAAATCTACCTGATAGTTTCGTTGTTGACAGTAATATGTAACTATCTGTAAATATCGTTTCACACACACACACACATATATATATATATATATATTATGAAATCGACAAAGTCCGACAATTATTTTAAGACATTGTTGATGTTTATACGTTCTTTTCATAGATACAAATATTTAAGTAAATGCTCTGTTTATAATAAACAGTATTATTTTAAGACATTTATAGAAAAAACCTATAAACATAAAAAATGTCCTAAAATAATTGTCGGACTTTGTGCATTTCATAATGTGTAACGTCATTTGTTTACATTTGGATACGCTTCGAGCAGATATGAATGTACGAGAGAAAATCATGGAGAATTGTATTTTAAAAACAGTAAAAACGACCTTGCCAACCGAAACGTTCCTCGGTAAAAGCACGTCAGTCTATATGACCGTTACGTATAGGATATAGGTTCGATTCCTGTCGGAGGATACATATTTTCTATGAAAATTTCTCGGACATTCAGGGGGTAAATGTCGTTAATACTGTTTATTATAAACAGAGCATTTACTATAAGAAAAACGTATAAACATAAAAAGAATATTTTATATTAGAAAGAGGTAATCATATAAAGAATTAATTAGTAATAATAATGTAATAAATGGCGAAATCTCTTCACTAACAGACTTAATAAAGCATTAACTTACTAACAATTCATTGAATGACGCGATCCTTATGTATAATAGTATTGTTAGATGGATCTGGTGTTTATAACATTAATATTACTAATTAATTCTTTATATGATTACCTCTTTATAATATATAAATATAAATATATATATATATATATATATATATATATATATATATATATATATATGAAGAAATATAGCTTTAAGGTGTGGTATATTTATGGAATAAAGTGCTCAATATCAGAGATAGAGCGTATGTAAATATAAATATAAAAGTGAACATTGAAGTCAACACTCAGAGGCGACAGGCTGTTTCATACTAGACGCAATCGTCAGGCTGCCTGATGTTCACTTTTATATTTACACACACACACACACACACACACACACACACACATATATATATATATATATATATATATATATATATATATATATATATATATATATATATATATATTAGCATACCATGATGATAAAAACGAAATTTTATCGGCAAAATGTTTATGTTATTATTAAGAGGAAAGTCCAACTTATTTTTGGATTACTTTATTAGATTTGTTAAAAATATTAAAAATATTGTTTTTCGTGAGTTAGCGGATAAAACAAGGATAAGTGTAATAAATTTACCGTCTTTTTTGCGGTAAAAAAAATAAAACAAAAAACAAAACATTGTTTTAGAGATTCTTGCAAAAATCTAATAACTGTCGGATTTTAAATAACATTTTCAGGATTTTGTTTTGTTTTGTTTTACTGTAATTTTAATTACATTATTAAAAAAAATTGTATGAAATATCGATATATTTATCACTTATTTAACTTATATTTATACTTATATTTATACAAATTAAAAGCAGGACTCCTTGGAGAATTTAAACCATCAATTTGTTTTTTTGTGAAAGATAGATATCATTTTAGATGATATTATTATTAAGTGAAAACTATATTTACTAATCATAAATGTAAAAGTTTATTACAAATCATCAAACACCAATATATTTTTAAAGAATTTTGAATTTTTCTGTATGTGTATGAGCGTGACGATTTTTTTAGATATGGGTGCCCATACACGGTATAATCAGGAAATAAGAACGGTAACTATAATAAATTGGAAGACAAAAAGTATCTAAAATTTAATAGCGCATTAGATTACAGAGAATATTTTTTTAAATTACTGAGTACTTAACGATATATATAAAAGTAGCCCATATTTTTTATGGCCAAAGTGTATCCATAGAACAACATTAGATAAACATCCATCTGTCATCAAGCTGTCAAACATAAGAACGGCTTAAATAAACAGCTACCGATATTTTAACTTAAAGTAAATAATATTTGTTTCAAATCAGATTAATTATACTTTAAATCAGCTAATATTCCTCAAATAAAGTTTCAGAAAAGTATATTTTATTTTTGGAAGCTTTTTTACTAAAGAGAATGAAAAACGACTAAAAAGGGCGCTCATCAGCTATTTTAACTAAGAAGATAATAATAATGCCAGTCACTTCCCACCGTCGTGACGTGATTTTTTTCTGTTTTTTTTCTATAAATATTTTCATTCATTTTTTAAAAAAATGAGCTTTCTTCCTTTATATCTCGACCGCATGCATTGAAGGGTAGTACTAGATTGGCAACTAGGTCTCATCGTTTTATTGTTAAATTAGTTAGATGTAATCGTAAGTTCTATTCTAATAGTTTCTTTGCCTGCACTTTGTCTGTGGCACATTCTTCCGAGTTTTTGCTTCTCTACCACCTAAAATCTTCAAAAAATTAAATGCAACGTTAATCGCTATCTTATTCCTTCCTTAAGCCTGTACCTTTATTGTCATTTCTTTTCAATTGTTTTCTGATTCTCTTTCAATTCCAGTAACCGCCTTGCGTCCTAATGGTATTATCACCTTGCTTGGGGTGAAATGGTTATACATATATTTAAATGCCCTTTGGGAGATTGCATCTCCGATAATAATGTTAATACGTATGTTGGTTTTACAACAATAAGAATAAGAAGCATTCAGCAAACCCTTCATCAGAAAAGAAATTGCTGGTGAAACAATTTTTATTTTTTTCAATTTTTTTAACGAATATAACGAAATACACTTTAAGTAACCAGAGAGGAGAACAAAACTGGATTACGATTAAATATAAAATCATTTCTGGTGCTTTTTCAGGATTGTTTATCAATTTTATTCGTTTTTAAATTTACAAATGGAATTGATTTCCTAAATTCCTAAGTCTATTTCATTATTTCTATTAAAAAAAAGAAAAAAAGTTTCACTAACGATTTTTCTCTGATGAAGGGTTAACCGAAACTGTCATGAGATATTTTATTTTCCCCCCTTTCTTAGTATTAAAATGTTTACATAATTTCTACTTAAGGCGACAATATTTTATATATATTTTATTTTATAAGCGCAGTACTTAGTAGAAAACACTTAATATCAGTGATAGAGCTAACATATTCAGTTGTATGGATATGTGTTTGTAACACTTGGTTTCCCGCTTTTGTGATCATCAGAGAATGGTTTATTTTTTTTAAATTGGATCTATTTATGCCCGTTTGACTATATTTTATGGTAGGAAGGGGGGTTACTTCTGTGTTTGTTTTGTATGCCACTTTAATACAAATATACACACATACATACAGGTGTACGCATTTTAAATCACACTAACACATCCATATAAACAATCCGAGGCTAGGCGCAGATACATATCTATGCGTTCGGCCATACATACATACGCAGTTGTAATTCTATTTCTGCATCGAGACTGTAGCTTTTATATATGTACCGATGTTTCTTTCAACAAAAGAAGCAGGTAGAGGTGTTTCTGATGCTTTTCAGATCTACCACCAGCGCCGTCAGGGAAACTTACACTTCCTCACACACATACACATATATAAACGCGTACACACATTTCTATTCGTCTGGCTATTTGGCTAGGCTGGGTTCTGTTTGTGGGCATGGTGATGATGATGATTATATTTTCAACGCTAACTGCTTGTGTGTTGTTGACGATTGTGAGTGTGCTAATAGTGATAACAACTGTGATATTAATTATTATTAATATGTTAATAATAGTTGTTGATGTGTTAACGGTAAATTTAGCCTTGATGATGATGGAAATGGTAGTGTAAAAAAATCGAACATAGTTGTGGTAACCATTATAATGATGATGATAATAATACAGATAATATAATAATAATAATGACGATGATAAAAACAATGACAGTGTTAAAAAGCAGTACCAATGGTAGAGGAGATGGTTATGAAGTGATTGATCATAAAGTGGTAGAAGCGATGGTAATGTAAGTATCGGTGTTGATAGTTATACCGGTCTGTGTTGATTGTTGTAGTGGCGGTTGTATTAGTGGGTGTGGTGGTAGAGTTGATAATAGGCGTTAATGGTTATGTTTTGGTGTTCTTGAGTTTTAGTGTTCTATTATTTTTTAATTCCTGGCTGTGTTCAGTTTTGTCGTGGGTGTTATCCGTTTGGTATAAAGTGTGCCAGTAGATATTTATTTTCATGCCTGCATTTTGAAATTATTTCTGATCTTTGTTTTAGTAATTCCTTTTGTTGAATGTGGGAGATTATTGCAACTTTTTTGTGTAGATAAAGTAGAAATCTTTTTGATATATTATTGTAGGCAGGTTTGGTCTTTATGGCGCTCTCCCAGATATATATATATATATATATATATATATATATATATATATATATATATATAAACTCGACTCTTCGAATTCAACGTATAAGGGTCAAGCAGATCAGTTCCTAGGAAACCGACAGCCCAACCCCAGCACATGATTATTTGATTAAAGTGGTGAGGGTTTTGTGCAGAACGCACTTTTTGGAGGGCCGAATACAGAGACCCGGTGCACTACGTGCCCAAACGACCCAGGTTTTGAATTCAGAGTCGTCCTTCTCCAAAGGCTATAGAACCATATTTATGGAGGGAGGAGGAGTGTGTGTATAGGACGTTCCGCCTCCCCGTCATATTAATAATGTGATATACCGATTTGGATGTGGTTACGGAGCTGACTACATAGGTAGAACTACCTTACGGTTAGACGCACTGATAAATCAGCACGTACACGGAAAAATTACTAATGGTACCTTCCAATCTAGTGACATGATCAGGAACACATACGGCTCCGCAATTGCTGAGCAACTTATAAACAATCCAAGTTGTGCCAGAAATTTCAGCATTGACTCATTTTCCATCTTTAGTCATGATCATTCTGTGATACATTTAAAAGTATTGGAAACAATTTATGTCAGGTCCAGGCAGCCCTCCCTCTATAAACAGAGGGAATGTCTGTTAGAGCTTGACATTATTTCTGTCTGATCTTTCCACCTTTATTTCATCACATGCTTCTCATGTTATATATTTTATGTTGCAATATTTAGCCTTCCCTTGATTTTAGCTCTGTTGAGTGGGGGCGAAAACGGTCGGCTGGTGATTTTCTTTTTAATCTTGAATGGTAAAGCTTGCCATTTTTATTTCCATAATAAAATTTTATTTCCATAGGAAAATAATAATAATAATAATAATAATAATAATATATATGTATATATATTGAAACAAATATGGATTAAATCAAACAGAATGATAAAATAACGAAGAAATAGGGAAATGTTTAGAAATGTAACATATTTCGCTTTTATTTTAGCTTCATCCGTGATTTTTGAGAAAAGAAATTAGCAAAGAGAATGTTTGTTACTTTGAATTGTGTTTTGCTTGTTTTCATTTCATTTCAGGTAAAAGACGCGAGATCAACCAGACTAGTAAAAACAAATCACACCAAATACAAAATAACGAACATTTCTTTTTCATATTTCCTTATGACGCAAAAACATTTCAGACAAAGCTAAAACAAATAATAAACATGTTAAATTTATAAAGGTTTTCCTATTTGTCCTCATTTTCGAGCGCACAGGCGTACACACGCAAACCTATACCATGTACAACAAATAATTACAGAAATTAAAAGTGCATATGAAAAAGAAAAATCGAAAAGTATAAACACTCATTTGTGGATAACCCTGGGAAATGGACGGTGTAATTCCTGAATGGTCTCCGAAACTCTGGAGCCGGGATGCTAAATGTAACATCAATCAGGTAAGTGACAAGCTTATATATATATATATATATATATATATATATATATATGAATTATTCACACAAAACTAATGCAAAAGGTTAATGATTTTAAATGGCGAGACATCCATCTCGCAAACAATTCAAATAGTACACAAAAACCTTAGATACGGCAGAAATTTATATGAACAAGGATCAATTCATTCATAACGGATCTAAGGTTTTTGTGTACTATTTGAATTGTTTGCGAGATGGATGTCTCGCCATTTAAAATCATTAACCTTTTGCATTAGTTTTGTGTGAATAATTCATGTATTTGTAAATTGATTGCACGTTTATTGTAATATATATATATATATATCTGTGTGTGTGTGTGTGTATGTGTGTAAATATAAAAGTGAACATCAGGCAGCCTGACAATTGCGTCTAGTATGAAACAGCCTATCGCCTCTGAGTGTTGACTTCAATGTTCACTTTTATATTTATATTTACATACTCTCTATCTCTGATATTGACCACTTTATTCCATAAATATACCACACCTTAAAGCTATATTTCTTCATATATATATATATATATATATATATATATATATATATATATATATATATATATATTATTTATATATATATTATAAAGAGGTAATCATATAAAGAATTAATTAGTAATATTAATGTTATAAACACCAGATCCATCTAACAATACTATTATACATAAGGATCGCGTCATTCAATGAATTGTTAGTAAGTTAATGCTTTATTAAGTCTGTTAGTGAAGAGATTTCGCCATTTATTACATTATTATTACTAATTAATTCTTTATATAATTACCTCTTTCTAATATAAAATATAAACTGCTTAATATAATACACTCACACACACACACACATATATATCTATATATATTATCTCTTTAGATTGACCACACTAATTACAAAGTCTACTTGCCTTAAAAGAGTCATCTTCCACAATTATACTGGTGAATATTTGATTTTTTAATTTTTTACTCTCTACCCACACACACTCTCTCTCTCTTTCTCTCTCTCTTTCTCTCTACAACTGGAGATGGAATGAAATCAATGGTGCCAATTCCCCCGAATCCATCATAAAAATTCAGAATGTTAAGTTAGTAAATCCTAAACACTTAAAATACCTCGGTATATGGGTCAGTCAAAATATATTTAGCATAAGAGATAAGAATGTCATGTTTTTAAAAAGCCTCGTCAGATCGAGGCTTTCATATGGACCCCATGTATGGCATCAAACCCGTTCAGACATACCTAAACTCTCAGCTTAATACAACCGCTTTTAAAGATCAATCGTGAAAAATTGCTTTGAGCATGGGAAGCCTATGTGTTTTGGTTAAGACCACATTTTCTCGAACTTTATGAAGTGGCGCTACACAATCAGAAAAAAAAAGAAGAAAGCGCATCAATTGAGAATTTCCGACAACAGCAAAAATTAAGACGGATATCACATGTAATTCGAAGAGAAAATAATAAGAAAATCAAGATGTTGACGCTTTGCACGACGTCAAAGGAAAAGATTAGAAAAGAAAAACAATCATAACTGGAAAAAGTGATAACAGCTACTGGATTTAATAAACCTATTTTACTGAAAAACATTTTAAGAGAAAGATTTCATAAATTTCAGCAGACATTCATACTGGCTACCAGGTCAATGAATGCTGAATGTTTCCTTATGAGAAAAGAGCAAATTTTACAAGATATATATATATATATATATATATATATATATATATATATATATATATATATATATAGAGAGACAGACAGACAGAAACAGAGAAATAGATAGATATAGACATATATATATATATATATATATATATATTTATATACTTTTTATTTGGCCAGCAATCCCTCTTTTATATAAGTTTCATTAAAAAAACGACTGACAAAGTACTTCGTATAAGTATTATTTTGGGGAAATAAAATGTGTAAAAACTGTCTAAATGTTCTACATATCCGAGCAATTTCTGCTATTATATTAGTAATTATCAAGGATGATTTTTTAGGGTTTTTTTATGTAGATTTTTATATATATCCATAGTGAAGGAATATTTTACTTTATTTTACAAACACGGTCAGCACGTTGTGGTCGTGTTCACAGTTGATAATTTTGAGCGTTGAATTTTTCTTTTAATTATTGTTACTTCCATTATTTTTCGTCGTTCGTATACATATAGATGAGGTTATTACAGTCTCTCTCTCTCTCTCTCTCTCTCTCTCTCTCACACACACACACACACATACACACATATATATATATGCACAAGTTCATGTGACAAATATTCATCAAGTTATGTTTCCATCTGTACAATTCTCAGTTTTGTCGAAACTAATCTGTACATGTGTGAATGGGTGTACATATATAAATATGAGTAAGTATATATTTCTCTGATCTGCCCTTGTTTTGAGGAAGTGCCGTTAACTTTGAAGTGATATTTTTTGGCTATGTTTTGAAAAACAAAATATTAATAATATTTATATAATTTCCGCTTTCTGTTATTACCTTTGACCTTATCACCCCCTTTCTCCCTTATATCTGAAATCCAAATTTATGTATCTAATAAGCATTTCCCTGCTATTCGTCTTTACTGATGACGTCATGAATTGATTACTAAGAATGTACTCTTCTTGTTCTTTTTCTTCTTATTCTATGTGCCGTGTCCCTTCGTCCTGAAGGGACACGGCACATAGAATAAGATTAGGATTTATTGACTTAACATTCTGAATTTTTATGATGGATTCGGGGGAATTGGCACCATTGATTTCATTCCATCTCCAGTTGTAGCGAGAAAGAGAGAGAGAGAGAGAGAGAGAAAGAGAGAGAGAGGGGGTGGGTAGAGAGTAAAAAATTAAAAAATCAAATATTCACCAGTATAATTGTGGAAGATGACTCTTTTAAGGCAAGTAGACTTCAATAGACGCTCGTGGCTCTCCACAATTTTCTATTTTGTAAAGCTCTTAGTAATTTTTCTCCCGTTTCTTGTTCTGCCACCCTTTCATACAAGTTCATCAGCTAAATGGCTCGCTAACTTACCTTATTTCTATTACACCCAAAATGTCCCGTGAGGGTTAAACTTTCCAAGCCCCTCTCCCTACCTCTTCCTCATTATGATTCCAGGGAATTTCAGCTGCCTTTTCCTGATTCTGAGTTTCAGTCTTTTTGCATTTCTTTGAGGTATGTGATACCAGAATACCTTGAATGAGTCTATCGGAACTTATTATTATTATTATTATTATTATTATTATTATTATTATTATTATTATTTTATTTCTTTGGATATTGGGTGTATACTCATTTCTTTCTTTCTGGGTCCAAACCAAAGGTCTGAAAAGAAAAACACCTTAAGATCACACACTTAGATGAAGCCATTCGCAAGTTGTTATCTGTACTTGTGAGTACAATTTTTTTTTTGTATTTCATTTAGGCTTTTCCAATCAATCCGAGAGCTTCAACTAGAACTGGAATTATTGATATCCTCATGTGCCATATTTTTGAGTTTTCCACTTCAAGATCCTTGTATTTTGATAGTTTGTTAAAGATCATCAAAGATACATTACAATCTCCAGGGACTGTAAGAAGGCATATTGTTTTTGTGTTCATTGATCACGATGTCTGAGCGATTAGCTTTGATTGTCCTGTCTGTGTATATTGCAAATCCCCATTATTATTA
This sequence comes from Acanthosepion pharaonis, assembly GCA_903632075.3. Taxonomy (NCBI): domain Eukaryota; kingdom Metazoa; phylum Mollusca; class Cephalopoda; order Sepiida; family Sepiidae; genus Acanthosepion; species Acanthosepion pharaonis. The sequence continues at coordinate 903,198 of CAHIKZ030002468.1, read as the reverse complement.
TTATTATTATTATTATTATTATTATTATTATTATTTGTGCATGTAAACACGCAAATACGTACATAGCTCAACATATTCTTTCATTTATTATTTCTGTTTATTTTTACTTTTCATTCATTGTTTGCATCATCTTTTTAATTATATTTCGTCATTTTATACTGCGTCAATCAATCCTATGGTTTCTTCGGCCTTTTAAATCCATCATCATTTTTCCTCGTCGTCGTCGTCCTCCTCCTCCTCCTCATTATCATTATTATTATTATTTGTGTATGTTATGTTTCCTGCTTTATATCTTGTAGAGCCGTATCCAAACTATGGTCCTGAGGCCCTATACGAGAGCTATCATTTAACTGATAGCCCTTTTTTTAGTATATGAGATGTTCCTAGTAAGGCGATCTTCTGAACAACTTGTATGTTGATGTTATCTAAGACACAGTAAAATTGTCCATTTCTTTTCTCACGACCCCCAGAACTTTGATTAGTCTTAGTATAGTCGCAGTTTTCACTCCCCTCATCCTGTTATTCTCGATCTCCAGATCCTTGTATTTGGACAATTTCTCGATAGTTTTCCTGGTAGGAGTTTCTCTCAGGTGATACTGTTATGTCAATAAGCATACACTTCTTGATTTTTTGTCTTTTATCTTAATATCAGGCATGTTGGCTTTCATTTTCCTGGCAGTTTGAATTAGCATGTCCCAGAGGATAGTTACATTGTTATTTTGGATAAATGTGTCTGGTTGGTGCTCGTACCATCTCTCAGTGGTTTCGATTTTATGCTTCTTGCATATCTTCCAGTGCACATATGTCTCCACCTTGTTAGGCTCTGTGGCTATATTCATTCATTGCTAGCTCCGTATATCATGAGACAATATGGTCGACAGTTTCATCATATTTTCCACAGATCCTGCATTTCGAATTAGTTCCATCATTGATGATGTGACAGTGATAGGATTTTGTTGCGAAGATTTGGCCCTGAGTTGCAATAATAAGGCTTTCTGCTTCAGCTTTCAATCTGGTGATCCTCAGCCACTCATGCAATTTCTGTTGGTCCACATCTGCTTCTTTTCTCCTTTTTAGCTATTTCCCATGCAACGCCTTGTCCTGTAGTTCTTTTGTAATTTTATTTGGCCAAGTTGTTCTGCTTTCTGTTTTACTCGTTTAGCGTAAATGGTACTTGCTTCGTTTTTTGTTGGTAGGATTTCAGTTATATGAAGCTGTTTCTTGAAGAATTCAGCTTCTTTGTTGATGGAGTGGATTTAGTGTTATACTATTTGTAGGAGAAGGTCATTAGTTTTTGTAAGGTATGCTACCAATCCGAATGTTGTAGTTTTTAGAATTAGTTCAAGTTGGATTTGATATCGACCTCCTAAAGCTCTTGGTACTTACAACTTATCAACATCTGATTTCGGGTGGCGTATCCTCATTTGGGTAAGCAGGTTTCTGGTCTTAGTGTTCACTCTTTTAATATCATTTAATTTTCATTTAATAATGTTGAAGTTGTATGTTACTACGGATATAGCTAAGGTGTTGTCAGCCTTCATTTTATTGGCCCCATTAAGTTCACTTTCTAGTATCAAACACACTCTCCTATAATATTCTTTTCCGATCTTTTTCTTCATAATTGAATGTTGTATTCCGTCTCCTTCATTAATTACTAAGTATTTGTATGTATCACCTTGGTCAAGTTCTTTAATCTTCTTATTGATATCAAGGTCTAAATCTTATCAACTTTGAATGTGGCTTTGGCACATTTGTCGATTCCGAACTCCATCCTAATGTTTCCTTGAAGGTTGTGACAATGGTGAGTAGGTTTTTTTGTTAGCTATCATCTTTGGCAAACGTTTTAAGATCATCAATATTATTATTATTATTATTATTATTATTATTATTATTATTATTCAGAGTTAATTCTTAATGTCCTGCGTTGCTTATTCATGGAACCGAGTACACCTATTCGATTTGGGACATCCATGAGAGTGTGATGGGTTTATTAGATGGGCAGATTCTTCCTTAATATATGAGCATTGATGATGATGATGATGATGATGATCTCCCAGGCTTCTTGTATTTTGATGTTACCAGAGATTTAGAGTTCAAGTTGGATTACACCTCGGCCTCCCAGAACCTATCAACATCTGATTTCGAGTGGCGTATCCTCATTTGGGTAAGCAGTTTTCTCGCCTTGGTGTTCACTCTCTTAATATCATTCAACTTCCATTTAATAATGTTGAAGCTGTATGTTACTACGGCTACAGCAAATGTGTTAATAGCCTTCATTTTATTGGCTCCATTAAGTTCGCTTTCTAGTATCAGACGGACTCTCCTATAATATTCTTTCCCGATCTTTTTCTTCATAATTGAATGTTGTATTCCGTCTCCTTCATTAATTACTAAGTATTTGTACGTATCACCTTGGTCAAGTTCTTCTTGATATAAAACTCTAAATCTGCTTTTCATACGTTTTGTCTTTATCTACATTTCATCTTTTGTCTCTCAATCGCACTCTTTCTTTTTTTTCTTATCAATTCTCATTCGTGATGACTTAATTTCAATTTATCGCTTCTCATTTCATAGTTGCCGTACTTTTAATTTCCTTTCTTCTCATCTCTTTATTCTTGGGTATGACGATAAACTACACTCGACAGCAAAGCTTCTGATCGGGAGATTGGAGATTTTGATGAGCGTGGACTCACCTCTTTATTTCTATTGTTTCCAGGTTCACCATAACACGGGGTGGTAGCACCTATTAGGGACCCAGCTATGGGAAAATATTGAACCCACAAACAAAAACTAAACAAAAATCTATGAAAGTATAAAAAAAATACCAGCATTACATTTTTATATAGTAAAATGATCAAGAATACCTATTTATATTAAAACAAGAAATAATACCTGTTTATAGTAAATGAACAACAATACATGTTATTGGTAATTGAAGGCATAGAATTGCATCCAAATATATTTAGATGAAGCTATAACATTGTATTCAAAATATTTAGATTTCGGTATTAAATAACCCATAGAGTTTGATATGCCGCTAAACAAAATCAGCCAATCAAAATGAAAGAACTCTTTCATGATGTTAATCGATATACTATCCTACAATTTCTTGAAGAAATTAAGTTGTATTCCAAAAAATGACTTTAACAAAACTACAACATAAACACTTATAACACCGCGTCTAGTTATCATGTCCACACAAACATGTATATGCGAAAAAGCTGAGTATCATGTACCATATATTCAATTGTGATGGTAGAATAACATATATCGAATCTTATTACATCAAAGCTCCTATGAAAATGAAATTTCGGCAATAAATGACCTATGAAGGAGTTGATGTGCCGTTAAACAAACAAATCAATCAATTTTCTCGCGTCTCACTTTCAATTTTTTCCTTTGTATTGCCTCTCTGACTTCCAAATTTCCTTTTTTTCTTCATTCCCCTTTTTCATTCTATTCGTCTTCGGCATTCTTTTGCCTTTCAATCTCATTTTTAAATGAACTATTTGTTGTAACCTAGGGAAGGTTACTGAATAGAATAATCACACGAAGGTTGGTAATGAACGATAATACTTAGGACAAGAACAACACATATAAGATTCGCTCGCGGTGCGTAAAAGTAGTAGTCAACTGCTAGAAGTGAGTCAAGTAAATCCCACAATAAATCTCCAACTGCAGGATATCTACCAACTGCCCCACGCAGTCAGATTGACACAAGGCCGAATTTAATGTGGGGTATCTGAGCCTGTAAGCTCGACCAAAATTTCCCCTAGACCCCGTATAAAACTGGATCGGGTAGCAGTTTCCCGAGTCGAGACTGTACCCTTCGACATGGCATCGTCTGGGGATCCTCTATCCGGAAGCAGAGAGTTTGACCAGCACAGCTGGAGACGAATCTCCAGCTGCATGATATCTATAAATCGCCCCACGCGGTCAGACGTGGCACAATGCCGAATTTAACGTGGGGTATCCGAACCCGTAGGCTCGGCCAAAAATTCCACAGAGTCCGGTAGCTGTTTCCCGAGACGAGATTCTGGTCTTCGACATAGCCTCGTCCGGAGGCACAGAGTTTGACCAGCACAGCTGGAGACGAATCTCTGACTGAAGACCAACATACAGTATTTACTACTCTATTTATGTGAATGGGGACATACTTATTATCGTCCGTAGGTATGCTACAACACTTTTGTTATTTGCTTTTCGTTATCTTTCTTTCTTTTCTTACCTTTTCTTACGTTTCTTTCTTTCTTTCTTTTATTTATTCTGGCCCCTCACTTATTTTTCTTTTCTTTCTTCTCGTTTTCTTTTCATTTTACTTTTTTTCATTCCACTTCTTTCACTTTTGCTTCTTTCTTCTCATTTCTTACACAATTTTCGTGACATTATCTCTTACCGTTTTCCCTCTTTTTTCAAAATCCCTTCTTTCTTTCTTTCTTTGATATAAAAATAATAAGGGAACTGATCCTAAAAGAGCCACTATTATAATGCAAAGAAGCAGCAACTAAACCATGATAATAACAAAAATGGTAAAAGTATGGTAGCCCATTCAGAACAAATAAGTCCAATGTGAAGAATATGAAGAGAAGAAGGACAAAGAACTTTCCATCGACTCTCACAGTTATGATCTGGTAAACCAACAAAGAAACATATTCTTACAGAGTAAAAGAAATGAAGACATGGTTGCGTGTGATCAACGGGACCAAGAAGAATCCGAAACGTCCAACGAAGACGTAACAATGGAAGAAGAATTCTTTGAGGACAACATCGGACGGGAAAGATCGAAATCTCCAAGAAACTGATTATGATCTCAGGGAAAGGAGAGAAGAAAAGCAAATAACTCCTTAAACGAAACAACATATAAAAAGAAGCACAAGACGTATAAGCGGGATGTTGCCGGGAAATCTAGTGATATGTTTGCATGTGATTGGTTTGCCTGATTTACATTATCTAAGAAGGAGAATATAAAAGGCATTCATGAAGTAGGAAAAAAAAAAGAAGTGGGAAGATATCAATCTCATGTAAGTAAATGTACTAAGCGACCTGTGAAGACCAATGTATACGCAGGCTTACGGCTATATCACGTTGAAACACCGATTGTCGTAGGATCACCAAAGTTAAGCAGCGTCGAGTCTGGTCAGTATCTAACTGGGTGACCTTTTGGGAATGCCAGGTGCTGTAAGCTTGGGCATGTGGGAAGTGTAATGCATAACATGTCAGAATTCGGAGAGCCGAGTTCAAATTCAAATCAGGTTCGTTATGCTCAAATACCATTGGGAAAGGCATGAATCTAATCTCCCTAGCTATATTTTTTTTACAATGATGTTCAATCTGTAAAAGGCCTAAAATCCACTCGAGTGTTACAGAGTAAGAGGAACACTTTATACGGATAACGGTTAACATGAACATCTTAAGATAGTAGTGATCGGGGAAACAAAGCAACGGTTCATGCAAAGAAACTCTTGGAGTGGAACTTATATCTCACGAATGGAATAAGGGTGGTTGGTTATAATAAGCATGACACGGCGGGTTTTTAGTAATATCAGTAAATCATTATTATCTCCAAAAATATCTTTTAATCTAAAAATATTTCCTGGCTTTAAATAACATATAAAAAGATGGTAATCCGTAAAAAACAAATACACATAGAAATCAATGAATTCGAATCAGAGTACTGTATTTCTTTCTTTTCTTCTTTGTTTGTTTCTCTCTTTCTTTTACCCTCTCTTTTATTGTCAAGGCTCTTAATTCTTATTTCTCTTCTTTTAGCCAATACCGCGTTATATTTTTTAAAATCATTTTAGAGTCTAAATGCGTTTCTATAGTCGGCCATTTTGTTACAGTAGACTAAGGCGAAACAAGATGATAACATTCTGATTTATTTGTACTGACCAATCGTTTTCTTTCTTACTTAATTGTTTCACTTCTTTCCTTATCCAATCATTTCCTTCACCACTTCCTTTTACCTTCCTTCCTTCCTTCCTTCCTTCCTTCATTCTTTCAAGTCTGCTTTATTTTTCTTCTCTATATTCTTTTTGTTTTCACTTCTTCTTTTCCCACATGTCATCTTTCTTTCTTTCTTTCTTTCTTTCTTTCTTTCTTTCTTTCCGTTGTCTCTTTTTCTATCCACTAGACGAGAATGTTGTCCTCCTTGTGACTACAGCCCCTCCCTTTTTCACCTGATGCGTTTTCCGGCACAGTCCTGAAGTGTGAAGTACTTAAGACCAATTTTCATGCTGTCTTTATTTTCCTAAACTGGGCAGGGAGCCGGCGCCAGCTTCATTTATATTACGGAACGAACCCGGAAACAAACAACTTGCAGAGACTGAAAGTAATCCACAGAATTTAACTGAAATTACAGAATCAGATCTTTCTATTGATAATGACACAGTGAATAGCATTGTTGGACAAGCGATGTTTTTCTTTTGAAAACTTACGAGAGAAATTAATAGGCTGAACATTGACTATTAGAAAGAAGAAAGGAATGAAGGAAGGAAGGAAGGTTAATAACAGGATAAAATCAGCGGTAGTGATCAGAGGAGGAGCTATTAACAGAGATGACAAAAAAGGCAGTAGAGAACAGAAACGAAGTCGCAAAAACAGACAGACAAAACAGAAAGAGGAAAATAGAAAGAAATAAGGAAAACAAATCGAAAAATCTAGAAATACATTTTCTTTAAATCTGTAAAAATTGATTACGATATAAAGTGATTATTTTTGGGTATTATTATTATTATTGTTATTATTATTATTATTATTATTATTATTATTTTATTTCTTTTGATTTCTGGTGTTTACACATTTCTTTTCGGGTCCCGCCCAGAGACCTAAGGTTAAAAATGGTATCATGATATTTTCCACTGAACATTTGAAACACATATACACATTTTACATAGATAAAGCCCTTCGTAAGGTGTGGGCTGTACTCGTGAGAACAATTTTTTGTATTTCTTTAAGGCATGGGATTCCAGGAATCCCTTCAATTTGTCTACTGGAATCTTTCCCAACCAATCCGAGGGCTACAACTACAACAGGGATTATTGATGTTCCCATATGCAACACTTCTGAGATTTCGATTTCAAGGTCCTTGATAGTTTTTTGAAGATCTTCAAAAATACGTTGAAGTCTGCAGGGATTGCCATATCAGTAAGTTGTTGTTGTTGTTATTATTATTATTATTATTATTATTATTATTATTATTATTATTATTTTCTTTGATTTCTATTGTATACTCATTTCATCCAGTGTACAATCAAGAGACCTAAAGTCCAAAATAAAAAAGGCAACCTAAGATCAAACACATTTTGCATAGTTAAAGCATTTCTTAAGGTGTGAACTGTATTTGTTCGTACAGCTTGTATTATTTCTTTAAGGCATGTGCTTCCAGGAATCACTTCAATGAGTCTATCTGAATCTTTTCCAATCAGACTGAAATCTCCAACTACAACTGGAATTATTGAAGCCCTCATGTGCCACATTTTTGAGATTTGTACTTCAATATCCTTGTATTTTGATAGTTTTTGAAGATCTTAAAAGAAACATTACAGTATGAAGTAAATACTATGTTCATAAGAAAGTCTTCTTCTTATTATTATGGTAATAATAATAATAATAATAATAATAATAATAATAATAATAATAATAATAATAGTAACTTATATCCTCCCTAACTCTTACGTGTTTTGGCCATGGAATAATGACTATATTTTATCGCGTAAGAGAAGCTTAGGCACAATTATTATTATTGTTATCATTTCCTTTGATTTATGAGAACTAAGGTAAAAATGGCTTCCTAATATTTTCCACTGATCATTTTTTGTAAAAAAAAAATCTAAGATTACACATATTTTACATAGATAAATCTCTTCGTAATGTGTGTACTCGTGAGTACAATTTTTTGTATTTTCTTTAAGGCATAAGCTATCAGGAATCACTTCAGTGAGTTAAGTGGACCTTTCTCCAATGAAACCGAGGGCACCAACTACGACTGAAGTTATTGCTGACCTCATGTGTCATTTTTTTTTTTTTTTAGATTTAATTTCAAGATCCTGGTATTTTGATAGTTTTTTTAATGTATTGTAAAGTCTCATAGAATTGTTACAGGTCCGACCACTGTAACCCGGTCTGGATGATATTGATACAAGTTTCTTGAGTTTCCTTTCTGTAAAAGTTACATATTTTCCAATGTAGATATTGGCCCACTCTATCATGACCAGTTTTATATTGAGTGGGTGCTTACACCGTAATGTCTGATACAAGATGGCCAATTATTTCTGGATATTTACCATAGAATCTGCATTTGAAGTCAACACAAGTTTTCAGTATCAGTGCATGGTAATTTCTAGTTAACAGGCATTGGTCCCGTGCAGCAATGATAAAACCTTCGGTTTCAGCTTTTAATCCTGCACTACGTAACCACTGAGTACGAGGTTTGTCTACATCAGTTTGATCGGTAGAGACAGGACCATAAAGAGGCCTCTCTTGCCATCGTTTCTGTATTTGGTTCATTGCATTTGCTTTTTAGGTACTTTGCTGCTGCAGTCGGTGTATTATGATTTTTCTGCACTTCTTCACTCACTTGAAATTCATTTTTGGATTTTTTGGTCTCCTTTAATACTGAATAAAATTTCTTATTTCTTTCATCTTCGATACAGATCATCATCCATTCTTTTGTAAATTCCAGGTATATTTGAAGACAGTACTAGTTGAACTAATCCTCTGCCTGCTTCGAATCTTGACACATAAGATACGATCAACATCAGCCTAAGGATGTTGCATGTGATGGCAATTGAGAAGGTTTTCTTATTTTGACATCCACTGGCTTAATGTCAGCCATGGTCCAGTTATCTTGAAACTGTATTGTACCACGGGGCAGTCAATATATTTAGAGTTGATATTCTGTTTTGTGAATTCAACTCTCGGTATTTAGCACCAGGCGCACACGCCTGGAGTATTCTTTTCTTACTTTCTCTTTCATTTGGCTATGCTGTATTCCATCTCCTTTACTTACGCTCAGATATTTATAAGCTTCTACTTGTTTAAGTTCCCTAATCTTTGCCAGAGAATCTAGAGCGATTCAGTGTGTTTCTGTAAATCTCCCTTTCTTGAATGTTACTTTTCTGCACTTATCTAATCCTAAGTCCATACCGATGTCATCACTGAAACATTTTACAGTATTGAGGATACCATTCAACTCACTGTCGAATGAGTTTGCTATCACCTATGTAGAATAGGTCGTTAAACCTTTTCTTTTTTTACTTTGTATCCATAATTATTATTGTTTATTTAATGCGATAAGAGAATTAAGGACAAACAAAACAGAAGGGTTTACAGGGAGTCTCTTTGAAAGATTCCTCCTCGGATATTCAAACAGTTGGAAGTAGCATTGCCTTTTGATATGCTTTAGGTATAATGTCGTTTTACACAGTTCATTACTATATTTAAAGAAATTTAGTATCACCGAGGAGACTTCATAAATTTTCAAATCCTTACCCATCCAAGTGTGTGGCACACTATCAAAGGCTTTACGGTAATTTATCCCAGCTGTGCTGAGATTTCTACTTTTTCTCCTGCAATTTTCCAGGATCATTTTATTTATTAGCAATTGATCTTAGCAATCATAGAAACCTCTTCGACATCCCTTCTGTTCTAAGAGAAGAATGATGTTTTACCTCGAGAAAAAAAGCAAGTTCTCTCTTGCGTTGTTTCGTTTATGTCTGACTACTATGTTTATGTTCTATAGTTTTTTTTTATCTCTTCACATTTCTCGTTAAGTCAGTCATCTTGCTTACATTTAAATTGTTAACTATCACCTGGCCTTTAACACAGTGTGACTGTTAAAGGAACAGATATTAAGAGAGGTTTGTGAGACGTTTATTGTTAAGATTTTATATTAAATAAAAAATTAAATATATAAACTAAAAATGATATGGTGAACAAAGGTTTAGAAATGCAATCTGTACAGATCAATGATGCTGTTTAAATGTTCCTTTAGGGCAATAGTGGACACCTGAAGCCTGATGGGCCATTTGTTGATTGGGAAACATCAAGTGAAGATCTACAACCACGGTGTTAACGTCCCACATAATCGGGCTACAGAACGTCAACTGCTGATGTAAAGATCAGTGTCGGTAATGCCCACACTGATCTCCACCTTAAAATAAAACTAGTTGAAAGCTATTTCAATTGTTTCCAGCTAGAAACAGGATGGATTGTAAGAGCTGAATCGATGAAAATTCTCCGAAGTCTTTGTGAATTCAAGCCATCATATTTATATTCTCCATGGGGAACTGCATTCGCGACAAAAACAAATTCATGAATAATGATATCAGACATACTACCATTCGCCCGCCAACACGGTTGACCTTATGTTTCTCTGCCTAGGCACGGACACATATAAACCAGTAGGGAACTGAACAAACCGCGATACGTAACCTATTTGTCGAGCACACAAATGTGATACAGAAACTCCAATTTAAAAAAGGTGTTTAAAAATAATAGAAACTCTAATTATAAAAAACACAAAAACAGCTCTTAATAATATCAATATTGAACACGGCCACAATGTTCTGACGGTATACAGGAATTAAGAATATATATACTTCTCTAGGATAGCACTCACACACCATTGCATGCCATAACGAAAATGGCTAATTAAAGAGCCAAAAGTTCTTGGAATGAACAGTAATTTTGATAATTTCTACAAGCATTAATTTCAAACATGATTACTAGTATTTTTTTTTACGAGTATTTTTCCCCGTGGGATTTGAATAATCCTCGTGGTCATTATTATATTTAATCGGTTATCTGATGTAGGTGGCACGGTGGAGTAATGGACTGAGGAATCGGAGACCCGAGTTCGAATTTCTGTCGAATCCATTACATTCACTTACGTGCTAATGACCTTGGGAAAGGTTTGAATCCTCTTTTCTTCACTATGGGTAAATAGCAGGACAGACCGGTTTCTATAACCTTAGATGATCTACCGCAGAAAGAAACAGCAACCTGCCGCGGGAAAAAAAATCTGCCTTGTCAGTCATGTATCGAAAGATACATGATCGCCTAAGCGTGTATCACGCATGGCACATAACTGACTGAAAATCACTTAATATTATTATTGTTCGAGTCAATGACGAGACTTGTCAGTAACACACTGCCGTGAGATGAAGTTGAATGATATGTAGCCATATGTGTATAAAGCAACAAAGTTTTTCTAAGTATAGGAATTTATCCGTACGCACCTTCAACAGAATAGAGCACAGACAGATTTTAGAATGGAAGTCCCATGCGAACATTACAGTAGAAACTATTTATAGTTCAGTCCTATAAGCATTCCCCGCTTTGAAGATGCCTCAGGCACCAAGGATAAACCCTCGCCCTTCCCCAAGGGATAGGTATTACCTGGGTGGGGACGGGATTTATGTGTGCCTACTCGAATGGAATATGGCACAAATATGAGTTTAAAGTGGAAGTCATATACGACTAGAGACAACATTACTCAAATTCTGAAGACATTTCCTCTTTGAGGATCTCAAGAGTTAAGAATTAACTATAGCCCTCTCCATGAGAGACGATCTGCCTAGGACAATAGCCCACTGGGAGCAAAATTCTTCAAAGTCGAAAGAACGCGAAGCGTCAACCATCATTCTTTTGTACTGGGTGTATTTGAAAATTAAGAATACGTCTACTTTTATCGCTAAGATCCTTTAGGACATTGGCAATCATGGCTCTCTACAATATCCTGTCTTTTGTACTTCTTAATAACTTTGTCATTTTTGCCATGTATCCCAAATACTGATTCGCATCCATTCGTTCGAGCTCGGCAGGTAGGTTGCTTTCCTCTGGCATTTTACCTTCAATACCTCCTTGTGTGGTCTATATATCTCGAAATTCTTGACAAAATCAATGGAAGCGTCTGTAATTGTTATGGGTCCTGAGCTGGTATCTCGATTTCAATCACTGACCCAATGCCATGACGTAGCTCTATTGTTTCTTTGCTATAAATATTTTAATGACAATTCTTCTAATCTTTTTATCAAATATCTGGCCCTAATGAGCATTTCGTTGGGAAATACTTGAGTCGGTTAACTAGAAAAGTCACAGAACTTTTCATATTTAATTGAACATTTGTAATTTTCAACAACCACAGAGTCCTTTTGTAGCTTATAATGCAAATATTGTTCTCTCTCTCTCTCTCTCTCTCTCTCTCTCTCTATATATATATATATATATATATATATATATATATATATATATATATATTGCCAATTGTAATTGATAATGATAATTCCAATGAGGATATTAATCCAAAGAAAGCTGCTCAATGAAAGAACAGAGCAATATAATAATAATAATAAGTAAAAACAATCCTTACAAATCCATTTCGGTTAAAATTTATTTCATGAATATATTTAAATATTCATTTTTTTTTATTTTTATATTGAAATTTTTCTTTTTCTTTCTTTTTTATTATAAAAAAAATTTCTTTTCTTTTTTCTTTCATTTTTCCTCTCCTTTTGATTCCATTTCTAAAAATAACCTTCGGTCTGAAGATATGGATATTTAAATATATTCATGAAATAAATCATAACCGAAATGGACCTTTAAGAATTGTCTTTAATTATTATTTTTTTTTAAGCATTTCACTCCAAGCAAGGCGGGAGTACCACTAACACACAAGGGGTTACAGAGAGTGGGAGTAAGTATAAAGAGGCTTGATAGAGGAAAGGATGAAGAGAAGGACGGGGAATTATATGAAGGCATCTGAAGTGATCAATTGACATTGCATTTAAATAGTTGGAGATTGCAGCTATCAGAGAAGCAAGTAAGGGGAAGGGAGTTTCACAGACGGGAAGTATGAGACATTAACTGGAGAAGAAGAGACGGCTACATTTAACCGTTTCGACAGTGAAGGGGTGGGACTGAGATGCCGACCTAGTAGCATGCTTAAATTCACGCAGTTTGGGAACTAGCGAAAATAGTCCGTCTGAGCAGTTACTGTGAAATTATTTGTAGAAAAGACAGAGGGAGACGGCGCGTTTGTGAGAGGGCGACTGTAAATGAGATTCCAGATCAGGGCTAATCACACTGCATATCCGTCTCCGAATTTTGTCGAGGACTTAAAGTCAAACATAGAGGGCTCCAGACTATATATGACAGCAGTATTCCATGCCAGGGCAAATGGTTGATTTATAGATTTGAAGGATGGACTCGGGCGAGAAAAACTTTCTGGCGCGACAGAGAGAACCAACTTTCCTTGCAGTAGATGAAGCTATTGATTCAATGATTATTATATGTGTGTGTGTGTGTGTGTGTGTGTGTGCGCGCGTGCGTGTGTTCGTGGATTCATATGTCGCGATAAACAATGGAAATAAGACGAATAATATCTCACATATATATATACATTCACGCGCACACAGATGCATACGTGCAAACACATAGATACATTTTCGTATGGTTGCTTGAGAATTAAAACATATCTACGTATCAACAAACTCAAATATTAGTAAACTAATCAAGATTGAAAATATTAGCAAAATGAACAAACATTTAATTTTCAAAACAAATTGAAAATACAAAATAAAAAAAACAGGAATATTTTCAGTCTTCTTCAGAATGAACAAACATTTATATATATATATATATATAATATATATATTTAATTCAAATACCTTTACTTACGTGCTATTCCATTGGGAAAGATATTAATCTCAGAAAAAATACAAAATAAAAACTCTTAACTCAAAACATTTGAATGATTGGGGACCTTGTGGCTCAGTTCTTTCTTTTGTGTTCATAAAGTTTGTTCGAAAAATTAAATAAAAACTTAATCGAAGTCTGCTACTTTAATGAAACATATACATAATATATATATATATATATATATATATATATATATATATATATATATATATATATATATATATATATATATATATATATATATATATATTATAATAATATATATCCATTATATATTATATATATATATATATTTTCTAATCTTTCTTTTTTTACCATTGGGAAAGATTATTTTTTCCGGATCCTTTTTTATCCCTCCATATATATAATATATATATAAATATATTTTTCGCAGGACTGGGTATATTTAAATAAATCAATAGTGGTTTCTATAGTCTTGGACAACTCTTATACTCAAAACATTTGAATGATTGGGGACCTTGCTGGCTCATAGTTCAGTTTCTACTTTGTGTTCATAAATAGTTAAAAAACACTTGTTCGAAAAATAGGTTTTAAATAAAATATTTTGTAAAAATTAATAAATTCTGGAAGACAAAAGCAATTACCAGCAATATATTTTCAAAAAACAAAAAACAAACAAAATTTTTACTATATTATTGAAAAAACAATACTATCTTTTGAAAAAATATTAACATATATATATATATATATATATATTATATATATATATATATATATATTAAAAAGAAGAGGGGTGCCGCAAACGTTTTGGTTGTAATGTGGATTTATTGAGAAAAAATATTATACTTTGTTTTACATAATTTCGACACGTGTTTCTGGTCTGGTCTCACAACCGTCTTCAGGTGAAAGTGGAGATTTTTACATATTATTAAAATAATTAATTTTTTCTTCATGTTCAATGTGGAATATTCTCGATATGAGACATTCTGTTTGTGTGTTGGCAATCCGAATTTTCTTTCTAGAATTGTCAATGAAGAGTTCTGCGTGAAGGGTCATAAAACAATTAAAGGTTTGTCCAGCGAGTAGTTATCGGCATTTAATCTTTTAATGTTTTAGTGACCTCTATGTGCTCTTGGATCTGTTTCTATTTTGGCGTGTTCCTGTCAGCCACTACAACATATTTCTTTTATATATATATATATATATATATATATATATATATATATATATATTACCAGCAATACATGTTTTAAAATAATATTACCAGTTATACATTTTTGAGGAAAAAATATTACCAGAAATAGATTTTTGACAAAGCAAAATATTACCAGAAAAAAAGTTGTCGGAATTAAATAACTCTTTATGGTTGATATGCCGTAAAACACAACAAACCAAACCAAATCATATATATTAAACAAATATAAATATGAAAAATTTATATATTCATTTTTTATACAGAAACACACACACACACACACACACACACATATATATATATATATGTGTGTTTCTGTGTCCGTGTTCGACGATTAAATAAGGAAAAGTGGGGAATCCTCGACCTACGCACGCATGCGTGCTTATATACAACGGAAACTGTATGTAACTTGATACAATCTAACTTAGCTTTCTAATTACGAGCTACTTTTAATATTGGAAAAGTCTTTTTTTATTTTCCTCCATTGGAACTGGTGAAAGGCAATATCTGCGAATTTATAAGTTAATGCCTTAACTTCCTTCCCTGTCCGTGTCACGGCTCCTTATTTGCGTCTCGGTCATTGACGTCATTGGGGTTACCAAATTTCTTAATTCCGATTGCCTAAGACAAATATTATGTCAGAAGAATTGGCAAAGGAGGACAAGCCCGCTACTTCCGGATTGTACTTCTCGTCTTCTGTACTTAGAAACCTCAGCAGGACCAGTGGCGAGTCACACATATTTCAAGGTCAACAGCTTGAAGCCTAACACCTGTTTGTGTTTATATATTATTAATGACCTTTCTGCCGAAATTTCAGTGTCACTTTGGTATGATGTATGTTAAATTAAAGAAATAGTTTCAAGTAAACAAAACTTAACACTAAAAAAAAATTCCTGAATCATAACTCGACATTTGACCGCAACTTGTAACATGAGATCGTTTATCTTCTCATTCGTGCCATTGAAGTAAATAAAATATATTTTCGCGTCAATATGAGGAAGATAAATAAATAGAAAAAGATGTGCAGGTAGGGTAATGTAGTGATTTTGCGTCTTGGAACGCAAAATAATTCGACTTCCATTCGATTTCGTTACGTTCTATTTCGGACAAATACCCTTGGGAAAAATATGGTTACTTCACTTCCCTCAAACCCAGTTATGGTATAAATACTAGGACTTACTGGGTCCTTGGTTGGCAACTAGTCTAGGAGAATAAAAACTCTGAATTTAAAAACTAAACTCTGGCACTGTTTAACCTGACAACATTTGTTCGTTTAAGGGAAAGAAAACTAAACTTTCCTCAGAATACAGAGATTAAACGTCCGGTCAATCACTCTACATTTTGGGACAATTTGATTAGAAACCTCACCAGAGGTGAGCTTCAGACCTAGTTGATACCGGTGGTAGCAATGCTGCTACCCAAGTTTATGCACGGAAGTCTGAATAGAAATGCAATGTTAGTTTTACCGTAACACAATAAAATATCGCCAGTTTGGACATCGCTGGCCACTTGCCAGAGTGATTACTTTAAAGAAAACTGACTGTCATCTCATTTTACGGTCAAATTTCCTTAACTAGTCTTGAACAAAGCTTGTTGTTATTAATTTCACTATTTAGAAGAAAAAAAAAACAACAAAACCCAAAAAACAGGGATAACAACTCAAAAGCGTGTACCTACTAAAAATAATGTTTATAGTTTGTTTAATGACGTATCAACCCCTTATGTGTCATTTAATGCCGAAATTTCATTTTCGTCAGAGAACAAGTAATTTCTTTTAAAAAAAGTAATGTTAGTAATATTTTTTCCTTACAAAAATCCATTGCTGGTAATATATATATTTTTTTTTTTACAAAAGTGCATTTCTGGTAATATTTTTAAAAATGTATTGCTGTTAATATTATTATTAAAAATGCATTGCTGGTAATATTGTTTTTTATAAAAATGTATTGCTGGTAATATTGTTTTTTATAAAAATGTATTGCTGGTAATATTGTTTTTTATAAAAATGTATTGCTGGTAATATTGTTTTTTATAAAAATGTATTGCTGGTAATAAATAATTTTTTTAAATGTATTGCTGGATATATTCTTTTTTTTGTTTTTTTTTTTACAAAAAATGCATTGCTGGTAATATTTCTTTTACAAAATGTATTAATGGTAATATTTTTTATTTTACAAAAATGCATTGTTGGTGCAATATATTTTTTTACATAAATGTAATGTTGTTAATATTTCTTTTACAAAAATGTGATGTTGGTAATATTTTTTTGTTTTATAAAATTTATTGCTGGTCATATTTTTTCCTTACAAAAATGTATTGCTGGTGATTCCTTTATTTAAAAAAAGGTATTGCTGGCACTTCTACTACAAAGATGCATTTTTATAACTTTCATAGTGTTTTGACCCCAGTATTTTTTTAGGGTGAGTAAGTATTTTCCCATAGCTGGGACACAAAAAGATGCTACCACCTGGGAAGAACAGCAATTAAGAGGTGATTCCATGCTCCGCAAAACCTCTCGATCAGATGCCTTGTTGCTGAATGTAGTTTAGCGTTATACCCATGACGGACGTTTATAGTAATAAGACGTATATTAATTCGTTTTGTCTTGTTTTTTTTTTTTAAATAATAACGAAAAGTAAAAGGCATTTATATGTACCGAAAAAGAAACTGATTGAAGATTATCCACCGGAGGATAGCTTAAAGAAATTTCCAAGCGGTTTGGTATTCTTGATTCCACTGTCTTATCGGTAATTCATGAATGGAAATAAATTGGCAGCGTATCAACGCTTGCAAGATCGAGTTACTCAAGAAAGATTTCAACAAGAAGGGTGACTAAGATTCAAACAGTGAATTTTATTCCACGCGAAATCGGACGGAAAGTTTGCCAAAACAGCTCTCATGAATAGATATAAGCATTTCAACAAATCTGTACAACACTCAGGTGACACAGATTTCTCGGTCGGGTTTCACAAAAAAAAGTAATAAATAAACCTAAATAATATAAAAAAATAAGAAGTCAGTACTGAAGAAAACACATAAAATGGCCTTGTTTAGCCTTAACGAAAATATTTTGAGGATCACTCGAGTGACTACTGGAATGCAATTACTTCGTCAGAGGAAACAAACATTGAACTTTTAAAACATAATCAATAATGTGATGTTTCAGTCAGTTAAGTGTCAAACGTGATGCACGCTTGGCCTATCATATCTTTTTCGATACATGACCGATGAGGCGGAGGATTTTATGGCAACAGGTTGCCATTTCTTTCTACGGTAGACTGGCTATAGGATCAGTCTGTTCTGCTAGTCAACCCATAGCTGGAGGAGAAGAGATCGATTCATAACTTTCCCAAGGAAATTTGCGTGTAAGCGAATGCAAGGAACCCGACTGGAATTCGAACTCGGCTCTCCGACTTCTTTCGGGAAGTTATTCATTAATCCACAATATACATTCAGCGTTACGTTTAGAGATGATAATAATAATAATAATAATAATAATAATAATAATAATAATAATAATAAACGCAACTCAGAGTGTACAATATAAAAACACCGTCCAAACAATGAAGTACATCATTTCTTATTTGTTGTTTTAGCCCAGAATGGTACCGGGAAACACATCGGGGTTGAGGAGAAAATATCAGAACATTACTGAGTGTTGAAGAATCAGAGACCTCCCCCCCCCAAAAAAAAAAACACTAGTAAGGAGAGTTCCACAAGCGAGAAGTGCGATAGAAGAAAGTATTAGCATAGAACTTACGGTTACATCTAGCCATTTCAACTGTAAAATGATGAGACCTGGTCACCAATCAAGTCTTCATTATGTGCTGTGTCCACTCAGGACTTAGACGATCAAGGCCCTCCCCACTTCCTGTCCCTTGTAACTCTTAGTAAATTTTGTCTTTCTTTTATTTCTCTTAACACCTGTTTCGCCATCCACTAAATATGTCATGCGTTTTTTTCTTCTGTATGTCTTTTCTTCAATCTGTCCTTTGAGTATCAGACTCTCCAAGCCCTCCTTTCTCATGCGCCCCAGAATAGTCAACTGTCTCTTCCTGAATTTAACTATTAGTTTCCTTTTTGTTCCCATTTTCTCAAACTTCGTCGTTGCTCACACTTTTTTGTTTCATGTCTCTTCTTCATTTTTTGTGAAAATTACCCAGCATTCACTACCATACAGGAAGACAGATATCATCAGAATAATTACCATGAAACTCTTGATAGAAAAGGCACAGGGAAGATAAGTTTTCAATTTTTTTTTTTCAGATTACCCCGTTTCGTTACACAAAGCGTTTAATTTCTTGTTCCAAGTTCGGTGTATCAGAAAATCTGGTAAATAATTAATTGAATCATTTTATGATGAAATACACACTTCAAAAGTGAGGTAAGGTCACCTAAAGTCTTAGAAAACAGAAGAAAATATTTGATGACTGCATAACAACGCTGACAATTTATATAAATAGATTGAACAGATTCCCACGTGGATGCTTTCTCGAACACTACAATCTTAACCCAGGGTTAGTCGCTATCTATCCACCATATTATCGTAATCTTCATATTTCTATCTTTTTTTTTTGTGTTCTTCTCATACACTTTATTCAGCGGCGCTATCTTGAGTAGCTCTTGTGGCTTGTATTAGGCTAACTTTATTAAAAGAATGATTCTCTTTTAAATTCCGGAAACTTTTGCATCAGCATGATCTATTATCATCATCATCATCATCTTTGTATTTGCGTGAGAACATTGGAATTTATGGCCGTGCTCATACGTGCGTGGGTGACATGATATCATGACCACTGCTAACATGAGAGAATCGTCTTATATTACAACAATCTGCCTTTTACAAACATTCCATACTTTCCCTTCTCTCTTTTCTTTCAAAGTTTGTAAATGATACATTAAAGTTGACTGATTACACAGGCAATAAAAAATCAGCTAACTTCAAATATATTTATCTGTTTTTTGTTCGTAAATATGCACTAGAATCATTTGATTACAACTAATATGTATGTGTGTGTGTGTATGTGCGTGTCTGCTTGTCTGTGTGTGTGCGTGTGCCTAAAAGTGAACATTGAGTTTAACACTCAACGGCGACAGTCTGTTTCATGCAATCTTCAGACCATGAGTTTAAGCATGAAACTGATTGTTGCTGCTGGCTGCTGACCTCAATGTCCACTTTTATATTTACTCTATTCACTCTATCGTGAATATTAAACACTTTAACCCACCAATATCTTTCTTTTTATGTGCCATGTCCTTTCAGGACGTAGGCGATCATGGCTCTCCACCTCCCTCTATCCCTTGCAGCTCTCAACAAGATCCTCCCCTCTGCTTCCTCCCCCAATCCACGTTCTGTCATCCACTTGCTTAAGTCCACCAGGTATGTCACGTGTTGTTTTCCCTTGTCTCTCTTTCCCTTTATTCAACCGGTGAGTATCAGATTCTCCAGGCCCTCCTTTCTCATTATGTGTCCCAGAAACTTCAGCTGCCTCTTCCTGATATTAATTATAAGCGTCTCATCCTTGCTCACATGTTCGGTTAATGATATCCATAGCATTCTTCTGTAGAACCACATCTCTGTTTCCTAGATTTTCTTCATCTTTGAAGAAATCGTACAACATTCGCTGCCATAAAGAACTATATTTTATCTTTATATATATATATGTGTGTGTGTGTGTGTGAGTGTGGTATATATATATATATATATATATATATATATATATATATATATATATATATATGAGAAATATAGTCTTAAGATGTGCTGTATTTATGGGATAAAGTACTCAATATCAGAGATAGAGCATGTGTAAATATAAAAGTGAACATAGAAGACTTAGAGGCCACCTGATGATTGCATCTAGCATGAAACAGACTGTCGCCTCTGAGTGTTGACTTCTATGCTCACTTTTATATATATATATATATATATATATATATATATATATATGTAGAGAGAGAGAGAGAGAGAGAGAGAGAGAGAGAGAGAGAGAGAGAGAAAGAGAAGTGGGCTAGTGGACACAGATGTTTAGGTGCGTAGCTGCGTATTTCAGAGATAATTAATTAAAATGATTCTGTTTGTAAAATAAAACCCATTAGTTCTGTTTGTACTAGAACCAAAAAACAGGTAAAACATGAGCTTCGGACAGTTTATTCACAATTTCGATTCTGACATAAAACATTCGAAAATAGAAAAAATAGAAAAACCTTGTTGGTGGCATTTAATTAAACTTATATAAATATGCGCATGTGTGTGTGTGTGTATGTGTGTGTGCGTGTATTACAGTGGACACGTATAACAAACTTTAGCGGCAACTGTCTGTTAGCATTTTTATATTTACATACACTCTACCCGGGTATTGAGCACTTTTACCCATAACTATAACATACCTTAAAACTATATATATATATATATATATATATATATATATATAGTTATCCTCTCCTCTCTCTCTCTCTCTCTATATATATATATATATATATATATATATATACAGAGAGAGAGAAGAAAGAAGAGAGATATAACTTAAAACTATATATATATATATATATATATAGTTTTAAGTTATCTCTCTCTGTGTATATATATATATATATATATATATATATATGTATATATATATATATATATATATATATATATATATATATAGCTAATATTAGTGGTAAATATACACATACATATGCAAAATATATAAATATATATACATAGGTGCATACACATTCATGTATATTTTTTTTAATAAAGAATTCCAAGATAGAATCCAGGTAGAACTCAATGTCCAGGACAGAGTAAGGATATAATAAAAAGGCTTAGTGTTTAAGCCTTTTTTATTATATATATATATATATATATATATATATATATATATATATATATATAAATGTGAACATAAGTCAACACTTAGAGCCTCTAAGTGTTGACTTTATGTTCACTTTTATATTTACACACGCTCTATCTCTGATATTGAACACTTTATCCCATAAATATAGCACACCTTAAGACTATATTTCTTTATATATATATATATATATATATATATATATATATATATATATATATATATATATATCGACTTCAGTCACTTTCTTTTCGACGTGGTGTAGCTTCACTGTGCGTCTTTAATAAATACATTCCTGATAATTGTTCTGATGAATTTTCCACTACGGTAATTAGACTTTATGAATTTAAGCATAATTCTAGATTGGCGGCAAGATCTCATCCTTTTACAGTTTAAATGGCTAGATGTACCCGTAAATTTTATGCTAACAGTATCTTCTATCACACTTTCCGCTTGTGGAACGCTTTTTCAGTGTCTTTCTTTCCAGTCAAGTTTGGTCATAAAATATTTGAATGCAATGTCAATCGTTATCTTCTACCGTCTTAATTATTGTTCTTTTATTCTTCTCTCATCTTAATAGTATTTTTCTCATACTTTCTAACATTCAATAACACCTTGCGTCTTAGTGTCTTTATTGCCTTGTTTGGGGTGAAATGATAAAAAAAAAACGTCATTAATTAATGATAAAAATAAAAGGCAAAACTTTTAAATGAAAATGTCAGACGGAGAGGAAATAACAAAAGTAAAACTAGAATAAGGAGGAAAAGAAAAGGATATAAAGAAAGATTAATATAAATTAAAAGTGAGAAAGAAAGAAAGAAAAAAAAGAAATAAAGAAAGAAGAAAGAAAAATTAGGAATTTAAAAAAAAAAGGGAAAAGGAATAAATAAGGAAAAAGAAAAACGTCAGAAAAAAAGAAAAGAAAAAGAACAAAAAAGGAACATGTGGCTTACGACCACAACACGTTGAAAAGCTGGTCCCCATACAATCATTGAAGTTAAGCAACGTCGATCCTGGTCAGTAACTAGATAGGTGACTGTTTGGAAATACCATGTGCTGTAAGGTTGGATGTGCGGATGGTATGATGGATAACGACTCGAAATCGTTAATTGGGGAGTCGAGTTCCAATTTTAGCTGGGTTCGTAATATTCACTGACGCGGAATTACCCTTGAGAAATGTTGAAATCCACCATTCCTTTCCCCAACTATGGGTTAATTAGTAAGACTTGTATCAATAAATAACTATTAATATCCCTTCCCCCTCCTAAAATTCTTACACTGAAAAATATTTTCTGGCTATAAATAACTTGCAAAAGATTGATGGGTCGTAGAAAAAAAATCAATCAAAAAGGGTCAAAAGATTTAAAATTAAAAAGTAAAGAAAAAAAAAACAAAGACAAAGAAAAAGAAATAAGAAAAGAAAGAACGAACGAACATCAAAAGAAAACAACGGACAAAGAAAAGAAGAAAGAATAAAAAAGGGAAGAAAGAAAAGGAAGACAGATAGAAAAGAAAGAAAGAAAGAAAGAAAGAATGGACAAAGAAAGAATGTAGTAAGAATTAAAACGGGAAGAAAGAAAATGGAGGCAAGATGAAGAAGAAACCAGAAAGAAAGGACGAAGATGAAAAATAGGAACAAAAAAGAAAGAATTAGATTAAAAAAATGGGGTGAAAGAAGGGCAAGAAAGAAAATAGGGAAGGAAAGAAATATGTAAGACGAAGGTAGAAAAGAACGAAAAATGAAAAATTATAAAAAGAATGAATTGGCATTGGAAAAGGAAAGGAGAGACAAAAAGAAAAAAATATATAGGACAAGACAAGAAAGAATGAATTAGGAATTGAAAAATACACGAAAAAAATAAAAAACGAATAAAAAAAACGAAAAAAATAAAAAAAACGAAAAAAATAAAAAACGAATAAAGTTAAATAAAACAAAAAAAAGAAAAATTAAATATAAAAATCAAAAAAAATTAAGAATCAAAAAAAAAAAAAAGAAGAAATACAGAAGGAAAATATATGACGAAAGAAAAAAGAAGAAAATATATATGACACTAGCAGCATGGCCCGGCGTTGCCCGTGCTTGATTAAAAAATAGTACGACTATCACTTGACTTAAAATATTTTTGCCCTTCCTTGCCTTTAGAGGAGTGCCCTTTGCCGTGCTGATGTTGTTACATGCCATACTTCTTGCCTATATCACACTACCAACTTTTTCTAAGCTCTATAGTAAACATTAAATTTGTTACGAAAAAAGAACTAAACAAAATAAACACAATACGATCAGCTTTAAAAAACCGGAAAAAAACATTTTTAAGGGTTGACCGATTGTCGATTTGCACTCTGTTTGGGGGGTGCTCAGAGTTGAAACTTCACATGATGACCCCCAATGGCCTTATGGTGTTGGAGGGGGGAGTGTATTCGTTGTTACTTGTTGCTTTATCAGAAGGTAGGTAGTAGTAGCAGTCCTTCGGGACAGCCGCTAGTTTGGCCTAAAGGTTCAACAAGCAATCAATTTGAGGTCACCATACATAAACAAAATAACATACGAAAGAGAAGGGTATATCAAAACACTTTGTATTAAAATACAACATCAATGAATAGTACAATTTTTCTTGATTCACACGCAAAAAAAGTCCGTTATAAAAATGTTCATTCGTATGAGAGAGAAATTGGATTATTAAAAGGAATATAAGAGTCACTTTGTTAATACTTAAGTTTAAGGCGTGCTGGTCACAGGAGATGAAAGGTGAGGTCAATGTGTTGGTAGGAGTCATTCGGTATCTCCGGTGGTGAAGGAAGGCTGAGGCGTCTGGTGATGGGTGAGGAAAGCGTAGCGACATTCTCTGACAGTACTTCAAAGCTTTCTCTACCCAGAAGTGAATTTATCGCTCTATTTATTTGTGCCCATCGGCTCAGAGTCAGTCTGCTGAAGCAAACTGTTGGGTATGGCGCGAGCCGTTTTATTGGTGGAAATTGCTTATTATTCTTTTATTTCTTTTTATTTTCCACCGGAAATTCTGCGTGGAGCCGGGTGCGCAAAGACCAGTATTGGTCATTTGCTATTTAGACCTCTGAGGGTTAACATCCGGTCCTTCGCTTGCTCCGTGCCACCACAGCCTCTTCATAAATCCGATCGGTTTTCGCTAAAAACCGACATGCGGTTCAGACGCAAACTGGGCGTATCGGTTTTTGGGTTTTATCGATTTTCCGCGCTGCTTAGGGGTCCGTGGTCATGAAACTTCTGGACAACACTTCTAATGGTAGACTCTAAGAGGGTGTCAAATTTGGTTGAAATGCGATCATTCCTTCTGTAAGCAGAATCTTTTCGATTATCGATTTCTTCGGAACCTGATTCCAAACTCAAAAATCGGGCTCCGTCCTGTCCTTACGGCAGCCATTTGCAAACTTGTGTTGAAAACCGCATCGAAATCGGGTGAGAAATGCGGCCTGGGCGAGGTAACAACGCCGACGAATGACACACAGACAGACAGCAATATAGAAATATAGATAGTAGATAGATGAGAAAAAAATAAGAAAGAAGCAAAAAAATATAGAAAAAGAATCTATCTATCTATCTATCTATCTATCTATATATTCATGAATTATTCACACAAAAACAAATGCAAAGGTTAATGATTTAATTGGTGAGAAATCCATCGTCGCAAACAATTCAAATAATATACAAAAACCTCCGAATCTGTTATGAATGAAAAGATCCTTGTTTCTATAAATTTCTGCAGCATTAGTTCTTATTTTTACTACAAGCTTTCGTCTGTTCCTACAGACATCTTCAGGTATAGAATAGATGTTGTTCTTGTTTTTTCTCTTAGTAATATATATATATATATATATATATATATATAAAGTTGTATCCTAGGTTTGTCTGTTTGTTATCGAACTCCACCTAGGGTTTTGGAGATAGACCCCATAAGTATATATATTCTGGAACTAAATTACCCAGGGTACTTGGATAAATATATTTCGTTTTGATCAAAAGGGTCCCCGGAGGTCGTAGACCACCTGCCCCACAATGGATTTTTTTTCTTTAATATAAATTAAATTTAAATTGGAAAGAGGAAATGACTCCTAGGGTACTTGGATAAGCATATTTTATTTTGATGATAAGGGAACCTAGGAGGGGACACAAAACCCTCAATTGATAATTGTTTCTCTTTGATTTAAATAAAATTTAAATTTGAACAAGAGAATGACTCCTAACCAAAATATAGAAGGAAAAAGCCAGAAAACGGTGGTCACATCTGCAAGATGATTTTGAAGAAAGGGGGTACCCGGGGTTACAAACCCCCTTACTGAATTTTTTTTTCTTTGATCTAAATTAGATTTAAATTCGAACAAGGGAATGACTCCTAGGTTACTTGGATGCATTATATTTCATTTTGATCAAAGGGGGTTGCCGGGGAGGGGGGCACAACCCCCCCACCCACTGATATTTTGCATTTGATTTAAATCAAATGTAAATTTGAACAAGAGAATGACTCCTGTCCAAAATATGGAAGGAGAAAGTCAGAAGATGGAGTTCACAACGGCAAGATCAAAATGAGACAATATGGACGTCAAGTTGAGCAAGAAATCACCAATCAGTGGGTAATGCCTAACAATACGTATTTATTGCGACAGTTCAACTGTCATATCAATGTGGAAATCTGCTCATCAATTCATTCAATCAAGTATTACATCAAATGCATATCAAAGGAGTCAGATCAAGCTATTTTGCACCCATCACCCACTGAATTAATTTTTCTTTGATTTAAATTAAATCTAAATTTGAAGAAGGGAATGACTCCTATCAAAATATAGAAGGAGAAATCCAGAAGATAGGGGTCACATTGGTAAGGTCATTGGGTCATATTGAAATGCATCATTTTTTTCCATAAATTATAATAATGTTTTAAAATCAGTCATCATTTCTTATTAAAGAAAATGTGTGCTACACAGCAAGGCGCGGGTTATTCGGGCAGTGAAACAGTAAAAATGAAATAAATAAAAAAGAAGCATGATTATTACTGCATACTTCCAAATTAAAATGACCGACTTGTTTTGAAAATCAGCATTTATATACTGGTTTATAGATAAGATCGAACGCCGACCATTAATGCTGGTAGGTAATTAGGCATCTAAATAATCGTTTAGAAAAGGCAAAAAAAAAAAAAGAATATTATATGCGTTTTTAAAAATCGCTTTCATTAGATAGTGCGTGCTTTGAAATATTACTCTTCGGGTGTCGATGTAATAGCTCAATCAGGATTATCTGCTTCATAAATAAAACACTGACCTCTTCAGATAACAACGCCTATTAAAATATTTATCTTGGTCGGCATCTCGGATGACAGTTTAAACCCTTGAACTGTGTAGCGAAGTAAAGTTAACATTAACATTTTATAAGATATTTAAAACCTTAATTTTGGATAGATGGAAAGTCAAAATGAAGAGTCAAATTAAATAAATATTTGATTTCCTCAACATTATCTTATATGTATGTATGGTTGTGTTTGGTATGCGTATGTATGCGTTTATGTCGACCTGTGTATGCGATTGAGGATAAATACGTGTCTCTCAGTATATATATATATATATATATATATATATATATATATATATATATATATATATTATAAATTAATTGATTTAAAATATGGTTTCTTTCGCTTTACAGTTCTAACCATGTTTCAAAAATGGAAGCTAAAAGCCCCGAATTTAATTTTGTAATTAAATTAAAGACATTAGTTCCATTTCATCCTCAAGCGAATTTTAGAGTAACTTTTAAAATTACTGGGTTTTAAATACACAGCTAAAACAAAATTCATTAATTACAAAATTAAATTCGGGGCTTTTAGCTTCCATTTTTGAAACATAGTTAGAACTGCGTAGCGAAAAAAAAACATATTTTAAATCAATTAATTTATAATATTAATGCTCTGTAAATTTACATTGAGCACTATTTTGTAAAAATAAAAAAAATATCTATAAGAACACCGGATTATATATCTTACTGTTCTTTCTTTTTATATATATATATATATATATATATATATATATATATATATATATATATATATATATATTTTGAACAATAAAAATATTAAAATTTTCAGACACACTGGGTTGTAGATTAATATTCTTTCGTTTTTTTATTATTATTTCATTTAGATTCCTCGACTAGTTTCGGCCAACATGGCCATCATCGGGAGAAGAAATATCTCTGCTTGCTATATATATATATATATATATATATATATATATATATATGCGTTAATGTGTGCGTATGTCTACGTGCGAGTTTGTACTAATGTGTATATCAGAACGAAAGTATGAGTAAGTCTGTACATCTTAAATGTAAATGTACATCTTAAGTGTAAATGTGTGTATATTTGTATGAGATTATGAATATGAACATACAAATGGATAAGGGAGTTAACTTGTGCGTATGTGTACCTGTGAATATGTATATGGAAATATGAGTCTACGCGAGTATGCATGTGTTTGTAAGGGGAAATGGACAGAACAAAGAAAGGAAGGGAGATATCAGAGAGGATGAGTAGTGTAAAAAAGGAAGGAATTATAATAGCAAAGATACATGAGAAAGAAAGAGAGAAAAACAAAGCAAAATATTAAATAGTAACTGAGTTGACTCGTACTATGTCCACCTAACTTACTTGTCTAAACTGTACGAACACGTGATAACATTTTTTTTTCTTTTCTTTTTGTCAATTTTAAAACGGCGAACATATTCAAGCCGTCGATAAAAGACTTCGGACATTACTCAAATACTTACCTGATAACTAGCAAGGGTCCGCACCGTGAGATAAAGGTGAGCAACTTAGTTTGGTGTGGACATAAATACTTGTAGTGATTTTGATTCCTGCTTGACGCCTCGCACTTGTGACCTTTCTAAACTTTATAAATGACAACCTGATTATCTCGAACTTTGACGATCTTGGCAGTCTTTCTACGGCTACAGATCCGATAGTTTTGCGTAGTACTAATGATAAGGATAATGACAATATTAGCCGTTTCCCTATAAGGAAACATTCGGCATACTTTGATCGATCAGGCAGTGTTACCATCGACAGAAATTTATAAGATTCTTGTAAATCAGTTTTTCAGAAAAATAGGTTTCTCAAGTCCATTAACTGTTATCGCTCTTTCCAGTAGTAGTAAAGTTTTTTTTTTTTTTACTTCTTAACCTTTTGTTTGTACATGTGTAATGTCAGTATCTTACTATGTCATTATTTTCTTTTGGAGTTACATGTGCTATTCATTTTAGTTGTTACTGTTGTTGAAATTTAACAAGTAATATTTTTTTTGTTATTTGATGCTTTGTGATTCTGTAGCGTCAGCGCACGATATTTGAAGAAGGATTGTCATCGCTAAGACCTACAGTCTTCAATCTTTTGAAGGCATTTTTAATCATTGATCTGATGAAGCGGTTATATATCGTTGACAATTTACACATTTCTGAACGCGCTTGACACCATACATCACATCTTTATGAAATTCTAGATCTGACGAGTCAATTTAAAAAGAAGACTCTAGTTTTTAAGTTAATGTTTAGGTTTTGTAAAATTAGCGGTATTGGGTGAAACTATCCGTAACTCATTTTCAAATTCCTTATGTTCAATTTCCTTACCGCCTCTATTAAACTTGTTGTAAATGAACCATACACCGAAATGTTTGTAGGGTTTAGTATTTACTAATCCCCAAAGCGAAACATCAAATATCAATAAACCAAATCCAACCTTTTTTAAAATCAAGTTCACCCCAAGCAAGGTAGTAAAATCTCTAAGACATACGGAGTTACTGGGTGTGGAAGTATTAGGAAACAGAAACATTATTAAGGAGAGTGCAAGAAGAAGACGAATCAGGAGAGCGGATAGCGACTGACATTTAAATTTTTTAAGATTAAAGTCAGCTTGAAATCATGTAACCGGAAGGGAGTTCGACATGCAGGAAGTGAGAGAAAAGAAACTGTTAGCATAGAAATTACATCTAGCCAACTCAACTGTATATCGATGACACCTCGTCGCCAATCTAGTACAGTGATTGTATTCATAAAGTCTAGATACCATAAGGAAGAGCTTATTCGAACAGTTGCCACACTTGGACGTAGTGTCTACCTATCAATATTTTTACTTCATTTTGTCTTGTGTATGACTAACCAAATATTTGTAAAGCCGATAGAGAAATTCCAGTCCAAAAAGAAGGAAACAAATATCGAAAGAAAGTAGTCTGAAAAAAATCAAGAATGGAGGAGGCAGAAAGACGGAAGGTGGACGAAACGGAAATGAATAAAAAAAAGGCGAATGAAAAAGGAAATTGAAAAAGAGAACAGAATAACAAATGAAGAAAAGAAAAGAAGAGAATAGATAGATTAAAAGAGATAAAGAAAGAGGACGAAAGAATGACATGAAAAAAGAGAATGGGTAGATAAATGATGAAGAGAGAGAGAGAGAGAGAGAGAAAGAAAGAGAGAGGGAGTGAGGTGGATGGCTGAAAAGTGGAAAAAGAAAGTGTAGGCACTTAAAAGAGAGAGGACGAAAATACGATAAAATAAAGGAAAGAAATAGAAAAAAAAAAGAAAAGAATGGATGGATGGATGGAAAGAGATGAAGAAAGAGAGTGGATGAATGTCGAGTAAGAGTAAAAATACACATTGGGAATAAGAGGAAAAGGAAAAAGAAAGCCGGTGGTCAAATTATATTAAATGAAAAAAAAAGGAGGAAGGAAAAATAAGATGAAAGAAGATGAAGGAAAAGAGTTGATAGAAGAATAGGAAAGAATAAAAAGAGCGGATGAATGAAAGAATTATAAAAAGAAAGAGAGCAAATAGAGAAATGATAGAAAGAAAAAAGATGAAAAAGGAATGAAGAGAGTGGTTGAATGAAAGGATAAGAGGGAGAAAGAAAGCGGATGGACGAAAGACACAGATTAAGAAAGAGAATGAATGCAAATATGAAAGAGAGGAAGAAAGATTAAGAAAAATGAGTTAATGTCAATGTCCGAAAAATGGCGGACAGAATTCTTGATTTAATAGGCAGATTATTTTGTCTTCTTACGTGTACTAAAAAAAAAAAAATAAGACTATAAGACGTTTTAATATGCAATGTATTCGTTCGAATGAGGAACTCAAATAAAAAAGAAATTAAATGAAAATAAACAGAGAGTAAAATAAGATTAAAAATATGTAAGAAATAAAGAGAAGAGAGTAACATATCATGATTTCTATAACATAAACTAGCTTAAAAGCCGCCCTATCGGGTGGCATTTAAGCTAGCCCCTGCGGAGGGCTCTTGATTGAACCACGTCTTGTTCATGAGTTTGCGAATCTCCATGTCTTTGCATATCTTCAGCATCGGAAGATCTCCTGGTAACCGTTTTATCTGGGTTTTCATTTGCACGGGACATTCTTTTCCTCGCTGCAGACTTGGATCTTTTCATTGACATATGATCACATTGGAGATTTTTTTTTGCGAGGTTTACTGCTGCCGTATGCGACAGGCAACAATAAACTACAGAAGAACTGAAAATTATCTTTTAAAAGTTCTACGATTATTCTTCTATTTATTAAAGACAATTTGATGTACGTAGGTCCTTACTTTCGTACAAAAAAATATTTTTATTTCATGGGTGACTTTAGCTGGATTTCGCAATTAATTTCAATTCTTCCAAAATTTATTTTCAAGCTGTGAAAATTGTTATCGTACAAAAAAGTTCGTCACAAAAAGTCGCGTAAAAAATTCGCCGAAAACAATCGTAGTAATGAAAATATGGCAATCCACAATTTCTGTAGCATGAGTTATTGAAAGTTAGAGAGTTGTGTCCCTTTAAATGAAAAAAGTATGACACGGTGACACACTGACATTCGCATTTATTATATAGAAGAAAAAGTAGAAAGAAAATGAAAGAAATGATAGAATCAAATCTTGTGGAATGAGATGAAAGGGGAATGAAAGTAAAATGGACAACTGAGGAGGAAAAATCTGAAAAAAAATTGTAAGAATTGTGATTTTTTAAAAGCAAAAAGAGATGAATGTGTAGAAAATATAATATAAGCATTTCGAATGAAAGTGAATTAAAATTCGACAGCATGATACAGGAAAAAGTGAAATAACAGAATGAAAAAAAAAAGGACAAATAAACAAAGAAAGAATATTATATATAACCGTACGCGTTTTTCAACCGTACAATAATTAGTGCTGCTCCCTTTAACAAATCATGAAACAGGCCGTCGTATACAAAGCCACGATAGCCTTAAGGGAATTTAAGATTTGGAGTGAGTTGTTCAGTTCCAGTAATATAGCCATCAGACAGTATTTTTGCCCCCAAAAGAGCACCAGGTTTAATGTAGCGCCTGTCTCATCCACAGAAGGAGGGATGCCATGGGATATTAATCACTTTTTATCCCTTTTATGTATACGTTAGACTGCCAATTGAACCCGTATCTTAGTGTCTGTTTACATTGCACCTTTTCCCCCATATTGTGATCATTTTTACTTAAAGTTGGTATTTTCTTGATTTCAGATTAAATTTTAAAAAATCCCGATATATATTTTAGTGATATTTTCAATTTCCAAAAGAAAGAGCTCTTTAGCAACATACCTCACATATGTAAATTAATACGCCGACAAAGACTAAGATTTGCTGGTCAATTTTGGCGTAGCAAAGAACTAACTGCAGACGTTCTATTCTGGATACCATCCTATAGAAAAAGAAGACAATGTCGACTAAAGATGTACATTGACCATCTGATTGAAGACAAGGGATGCAGACTGGTTATGCTTCCAAATGCAATGAACGACAGGAATGGATGGAGGCAGCGTGTTATGGAATGACGAGCTTGCTTAACCTGATGATGAATATTTACATTAGTCGGACTATTGTCCTCATCTTTGTCGCCATTATTTATCACAACATTTCGGCCGTTGTACGCCCGGCCTTCTTCAGGTGGTTGGAATTTCGAACTGAACCCTTTATTTCGCTCACTGGGGTAGACTGTTCTAGTTCCACGTGCCATGTTGGATGTCTGTTATCAGTTATCTCCTGCTAATTTCCCTTCGAAAGTTCTCCACTGCCTTAACCGGGTATTGAACTCACACTCTTTGGGTCCTGTCACTGGATCTAACCAACGCCTTTAAATATGGCGACAAAGATGAGGACAATAGTCCGAATAATGTGAATAATGTACATAATACTGCATCTCAGAAATATAGACAGACTCTGATGATGATGTTGACGATGATGATGATGATGATGATGATTTTCACTCTCCAAAATTATAGTTTAAACTTATTGTTTAGATATAATGAATAAAAAGAAGAATAAAGATGTCTTTTATGCTATGCTTCAGTGGCTCTATGGATAAATAATCATTTAGATGATGTTTCGATTGCATCTTTTCTAGAGTAATTTTAGCTAGCACTTTATAAATGTCCCAACAAAGATGTATAATCCGAAGAAATCACACAAACAAAAAACTAACTGGTCATTGTTTCAAAGAAGATAAAAGCCAGGATCTTGAATAGTCATTTTTTGGTTAAAACTGAGACATAATCTTCCTGACACCCCATCATTTGGAATTGTGCTGTACTAAGCAAATAATGTTTATTTGTAGTACCCGTGAAAATTTCAAGGTTTTGCTATTTGAATTTTCTGATGAATCAATACTTATTTATTTATTTGTTTAGCGGCATATCAACACTTTATGGGTCATTTAATGCCGAAATTTACTTTTCTTGGGAGCATTCTTAATTTTCTTTATAAAAATTTATTGCTGGTAATTTTTTATTTATATTTTTTACAAAAATGTATTCCTGGTAATTTTTTACTATGAAAATGTATTGCTGGTATTTTTACTGTAAATATATATTTTTATACTTTCATAGTGTTTTGACCCCAGTGTAGATTAAACTACTTGCCCACAGGTGGGAGCCTAACAGGTGATTCCACGCTCGTCAAAACCTCCCGATTAGAGGTCTTGCTATCATTGTTATCGTCATACCCACGACATAAATCATTTCTTAAGCAAATCATTGAATAAGCCCCTTACAACTATAAAATACCAATGGAAATTCTTCTATTGCCGAATTAAATATTTGAGCTTAACAATGTTTTAATAACATTCATAAGTATGAATACAAATTATTATTTAAGTAAGTAAGGGGGTACAAATGAAGAGCTTAAAAATTGTCATGGTTTAAAATATCATTGAAGTCGATGTTAAACATATGAAAACATCATCGCTTCCTATATCTGTACTCACTATCTCTTTATTATTTCTCTCTTTTTCTCACTTAAACCAATACCATCTCTGATATGTCTTTTCAGTCTCTCTTCGTAATCCAAATGGAAAAGTCCATTATTTATGAGGCATTGCCGAGGCGTAACGTATTCGAGATTCATTGCGTATACATAGAGAAATTGCGGCCTATGCGTAACGTACTAGCTAACTAAGGGACAAGCAAATTTATACAGTGTAAGATTGTTTTAGTAATGTACAAGCTGTTCGTAAAAAAAATATGCTAGATATAATCACAAATGATGTAGAAAAAGAAACATATTTTTTCAGTCAGGTGGAGTTGCAAAATGAATATGGCGTTTACATATTTGAATCGAGAGAAAAAAATTTAAGCTCTTCCTGTAAAAAAAGATGATAGAAAACTTTGAAGAAATGAAAAAAAAACAAAAAAAAAAACGAAAACAATGACGAAAACGAAAAATAAGTGAGGAATTCATTGACATATCTTTGCTTCATACGCACTTTTATGTCACGCCATTTTGCTAGACAGACTCCTCAGCTGCTATCTGTAACAAGGCGCCATACTGGATTATTGGCGGGAAAGTCCAACTTCAACAGACATACAACCAATGTCCGCCTCTGATATCGTGGGCTAAAATAATAAAATACGGGGGATTACTTTGCGATCTATCTATCTATCTATCTATCTATCTATCTATCTATCTATCTATCTATCTATTTCTATTTGCCTTGTCTGCTGGGACTAGTATACATCAGCTGAATCCTTTTCAGAGACGTAAAATCCGCCACTAAAGGAGCCAACTTTCGAGAGGGTGTTTGCAAGTATAAACTCGACTAATATTTAATCTATCATTCAAATATAGAGGCGACCAGTTAAGAGGCTAACAATGGAAGCAATAATTCATAAACTTATATTCAACATCAAATAACCCAACAAGGGTTGATGGGTTGTTACAATAACCAATCAAATATCTCTCTCTCTCTCTCTCTCTCTCTATATATATATATATATATATATATATATATATATATATATATATATAATTTAATTATGTGTGTATTTAGGCAGTAAAGTACATTGTCAACCGTTTGCATTTAAAGCATTTAAAAGCACAATGGAAAATTACGGTAATTGTTAGCAACGCACAGTTTTGTATAAATGCTTGTACCCCTGAACAACATATAGTTTTGTACTACTTGCACCCCTGAAGATGATCTTGGAAGAAGATCGAAAGTACTTGGGGAATGAAATTTAAACAGTTATATCACATTTCTCTCATCCTTTAATATCAATACACAGGTTATTCGTTGGTACGAACGAATTTTGTTAAAAATTAGCAGGCATGATGTCTGTAGTTCAATTAAACACGCACACACACACACACACACACACACACACACACACACATATATATATATATATATATATATATATATATATAATCGGATATAAAGCTTTGTACGAATTCTATATCCTATTTTGTCGACACGGAAAAATAGACCTAAATAATATAAATCTTTTACTTTCAACCGATTTTAAAAAAAATGGATAAAGATTTACATTGAATTAATTTTAGAAAAGACTATATGAATCTTTTACTTTCGAGCCATTCTGAAAATAAGATGAGAATTTACGTTAAATTCAATAGAGAAAAACCGGCAGAATATATAAACACCTTTCGACATAAACTAAATATTAACGGCTTTTTGTAAAAGTTACTAATTTTCATTCTTTTTTTATCATTATGTGATTTTTAAAAAGAATTTTAAAAAAAAATTTAATTTACTATTATTTATATAACACTTTTCTGACACAAACATTTAAGAACTTTGTTGCTATACTCGTATTTGACTTTATTTATTTTTGGCCATAATTCTCTTATATAAGTGGCTTCCAGAATCTTAAGTTTTTGCTTATTATCATCTTGATGGAGCATTGATCTATTTTCGACTAATATCTGTCTAAACTGTGAATATGGGCATAAGTGTGCTTTTAAATGTTCTGGTATTGAACTATGATAGTTCAAGGGAAACGGAAGCCTTCTCGTCATCGTCATTGTTGTAAAATCAACATACGTATTAACATTTTTATCAGAGATATAATCTCTCAAAGGAAATTTAAATTAATATACGATGTTGGTCATTTGTAAGGCGCTTGTTGACGGAGAATTGTTGAGAATGGATGATTAAGCTGGGTGTATTAAATGTAATATATATATATATATATATATATATATATATATATATATATATATATATATATATAAACATTACGCCCCTGAGCAAGGCGTGAAGCCACTTGGATGCAGAGGGTTGCAGAAGATTTGGAGCAAGAGCAGATAGGAGTGATAGAAGAAAGGATGAGGAGAGGTATAGTGGATAGATCAAGGTAACTGGAGATGTCGATTGACATTACATTTGAATAGTTGGAGATTATAGCTCTCAGGGAAACAGTAATTGGGAAGGGTGTTCCACAGTCGAGAGGTGCGAGGTATGAAGCTATTGGAGTAGAAGAGACGGCTATATTTAAAAGTTTCTACTGTGTAAGGGTGGGAGCGGGATGCCAGTCTCGTAGGGCGCTTGAATTCATGGAATCTGGGAACCAGTGAAAGCAGTTCATCGGAGCAATTACCATGAAAGTATTTGTAGAAAAGACAGAGAGAGGCGACGGTGCGTCTGTGAGAAAGTGACTGTAGACGAGATGCCAGATCAGGGCCAATCATATTACATACCCGTCTCTGGATCTTGTCAAGAACCCCGAGGTAAACAGAAGGTGGCCCAGACCATATATGGCAGCAATACTCCATGCTAGGGCGAATGGTTGTTAATTTAAGCCTTTAAAATTCACGGATCAATTTCTTAATGTTGTTATTAAATTGTTAAGACAAATAAATTAATGTTATTCAGAGTTGTCATCTTTTTTTTTTGTAAATGCGGATCAAGCTTACTCTGTGATTATTATGAATACGTATGAACGCGCTCCGTTATAGTCAATTTAAAATTTAACTGTTAAGGATATTATGTATCTAAGGGAGATATCTTAATTTATATTTTTATAATGTTTTAAATTACTCAAACTGTAATGTTTAATTTTTTTCAATTTAATTACTTAAAAAAAAATATTGCTATACTCTTAATTAATCATATTTAATGTTGGTTGTATTTTTCTCATATAGAGTGCTTCAAGAATTTGAAGTTTTTCCTTTTTATTTTTATGGTGGAGTATACTTGTATTATGAAATGGACAAAGTCCGACAATTATTTTAAGACATTTTAAAAAATAATGTATACACATACAAATGTCTTAAAATACTTGTATTGTATTTCTCTAAAACGTGAATGTGTATAGGAATGTTCCTTTAAATGTTCTGCAGTAGAACATGAATCTGACATATGTAATGTAAGCCTCCTTGATATTGTTGTTGTCGTGAAAGTAACATATATATTTACTTTTTATATCAGATATACAATCACACAAAGGACATTTAAATTGATATACAAAGTTGGTCTTTTGCCAAACATTAGTCGACGGAAAAGAGTTATTGCGGATGATTAAGTTGGTTGTATTAAATTTAACATAATACATAATTAGTTTTACTTTTTTATTAGAATCAATAAGAGATATATTAGTGCTTATGAGTTTTGGGTGGATTTTTTATATTGTTTGGAGTTAGAGTGTATTTGATTGCAGTATAGTAGGTTGATATGTTTATGGTTATTTGAGGAAGTATTATGTTCTTTTTGATTTATGGTATCATTTCTAATAGCTCGTCTAATTTGTTCATCAACAATGGAATTAGAAAAGTCATTATTAATGAGAGTTTTTGTTAATGCTTTTTTAATTCCGTATAGAAAATTTAGAATTAATTTTTCACGGTTTATTAAATTTTGTATAATAGCTGTTTTGTTTTTGACATTCACTTTTATAATTGAGATTGCACGTGTTCATTCTAGTTAGTTGTTTTTATAAGGCGAGGTAGTAAATGTTTTGTTATCTATCAATATACCTAGAAAATGAATTTCATTGTTATTGTTACATTTGTAAGTGCATTTAAGTATGACATATTTTTGGAAGTTTATTGTAGTTAATGTATTTCATCTAATGAACTAAGACAATTGGCGGGGTAGAGAAGACAAATGTGACATTGTATCCGTTATAAAAATAAAAGCTCACGGATTTGGCTGAAAAAAAAAAGACCCTACAATGACGTCAAAATCTGAGATAATTTTTCATCTTTTAATCGCCATTTGTTCTTTGTTTAATTTGTAACGTATATAAATGTAGGTAGATAAATACAAATGTTGATAATATAGCGAGGGTCAAAAAACACTACCCGGGGCCTCCAATCAGGAGCCCAGTATAGTACGCACCGGTCCTGATTATTATTATTATTATTTTTATTTTCTTTGATTTCTGGCGTATACACATTTCTTTCCGGGCCCGCCCAGGGACCTAAGGTTAGAAATGGCATCATGACACTTTCCACTGACAGAAAAAAAAATTACATAAATAAAGCCCTTCGTAAAGTGTGGGCTGTACTTGTCAGAACAATTTTTTGTATCTCCTTGAGGCATGGACTTCCAGGAATCCCTTCAATTAGTCTACTGCAATCTTTTCCAACCAGTCCTAGGGCTCCAACTACAACAGGGATTGTTGATGTTCCCATATGCCACATTTTCGAGATTTCTATTTCAAGGTCCTTGTATTTTGACAGCTTTTTGAATATCTTCAAAGATACATTGCAGTCAGCAGGGACTGCCATATTAATAAGGAGGCACCGTTTTTGTTTGTGGTCTTTAATAACAATATCTGGGCGGCTGGCTATGATTGTTCTGTCAGTGTGTATCGTGTAGTCCCATAGAATTGTAACAGGTCCTATCTCCGTAACCGGGTCTGGGTGGTGTTCATACCAGTTTCTTTCAGTTTCCTTCCCGTAGAAGTTGCATATTTTCCAGTGCAGATATTAGCCCACTCTGTCATGTCGGGTTTTATATTCAGTGGGTGCCAACATCGTGCAACCTGATACAAGATGATCAATCGTTTCTGGATATTTATCAAAGAATCTGCATTTTGGGCTGACACAATATTTTAGTATATGTACTTAATAATTCCTAGTTAGCAAGCATTGGTCCTGCGCAGCAAGGATAAAACCTTCAGTTTCCGCTTTCAACCCTGCACTACGTAGCCACTGATGCGTACGGATTTTGTCTACGTCAGCTTGTTTGGTACGGGCAGAGTATTGGCCATGAAGCGGATTATCTTGCCATCGCTTCTGTATCTGGTCGGTTGCATTCGTCTTTGCTGTCTTTTTAAAGTATTTTGCAGTTTCAGCCGGTGTATTGATCTGTAGTTGCATCTCTACGCCCATTTGAAACTACATTTTGAATTTGTTGGCTTCTTTTATTACGGAGTAAAGACGCTTACTACTTTCATATTCCTTGACACATACCATCATCCAGTTTTCTGTAGTTTCCAAGTATCTTTGGAGGCCAATTGTTGTAGTTCTGTAGGACAGTTCTAGTTGAATTCGGATCGGAGCACATACAAACGATCAACATCAGCTTTGGGATGATGCATGCGATAGCAAGTGAGGAGCTTTCTCGTTTTGGCGTCCATTCGCTTAATTTCAGCTATGGTCCAGTTAAGGACATTAAAGCTGTATTGCACCACCGGGGCAGCCAATGTGTTTATGGCTGATATTCTGTTTTTTGAGTTTAGTTCAGTATTTATTACCAGACGTACGCTTCTGTAGTACGCTTTTCTTATTTTTTCCTTCATTGGGGGATGTTGTGTGCCATCTCCTTCGCTAATTCTTAGGTACTTATAAGCTTCATCATGCTCCAGTTCCCTAATCTTTGTGACAAAATCTAAATCTATTAAGGGTGTTTCTGTAATTCTACCTTTCTTGAATGTAACTTTTGCACATTTATCTAATCCGAAGTCCATACCTATGTCGTCACTGAAGTATTTTACAATATTGAGGAGGCCTTTCAACTCATTGTCGTCTTTGGCAAAGAGTTTTATTATTATTATTATTATTATTATTATTATTATTGTATTTCGTCTCCTGTTAAGTAAAATTCCTTTCAAAGAGCTAGGGTAAGGGAATATAATAAATATACACATTCTCTTTGCAGAAATTTTGGTGTTAAGTCTTACTTTACAGTCTGTTTATATTTTCGCTACATTGATAAAAATTTTCCTGAACAGGTGATCAGTTCTACACAGTGTACGTTTTT
Source organism: Acanthosepion pharaonis (assembly GCA_903632075.3). Taxonomy (NCBI): domain Eukaryota; kingdom Metazoa; phylum Mollusca; class Cephalopoda; order Sepiida; family Sepiidae; genus Acanthosepion; species Acanthosepion pharaonis. The sequence continues at coordinate 862,985 of CAHIKZ030002468.1, read as the reverse complement.
TTTGTGTTTTTGCAAGCAGGGCCTGTCAGAGTTCTTGCAAATGTCCTTGTCTGTACCTTTTTTTGATCGGACCCAATGTTTTAATTATTATAGATATATTAGTAGTTTTAAGATGCCACTCTTTTCAATTCCTTTATTTTGTCATATTCTTTAACATAAATAAATTTTTATCGGATGACTCTGCAATTTCTAGGAGAAGTTGTTTTTTATTTGTAGTTTCCAAACGCGATGTCTAATCTATTAACTTTCATATATCTATCAGTATGATTGGTAAAATCTCAAAGAATTCTAATTTCTGTAACTGATTCAGGGTCTTTGTTTCCCCATTATTCAGTATGTGGAGCAATATAATCCTGATATATCATTCAGTGAATATACTTCACAATTGTATAATATCAGTCTTTGTATTTTTTAAAAATTATTTCCTTACAACCAAAATGATAATACCACTGGGACTCTAAGAGTTACTGGGGGTGGGAGTGTATTAGAAGACGACGTATGACGTCGCATTTATATTTTTAAAGATTATAGGTGGCGGGGAAGCAAGAAATAGGAAGTGAGTTCCACAGGAGAGAAGTGAAAGAAAAGAAACTGATAGAATAGATCATGTTTGTAAAAGTAAAACGACGAGGCGTACATTGTCAAAAAGGGCAGTCAATAGTCAATTGTCTTAATATGTTCACATAATCTACATACTGAGTCTATGCTGTTTTAATGGTGTTTTGGTCATGTAAAGTTATTATAAATAAGTTCGTATCTACCTTTAGTCCTTTACTTTTTAGCCACTAGTGCGTTTTGAATTTAGCTCCATGTGAACTGTTATTTCTGCGTGAACATTGGCCATGTAAGTTTAAATTGTTTAACTTTTATATATATATATATATATATATATATATATATGTATGTGTGTGTGTGTGTGTGTGTGTGTGAAATGTGTATGTATATAAATATATATTGCAATATATTGCATAAATAAATATAAATATAAATTGCATATATATATATATATATATATATTTATATTTACATACATACGCATTTCACACACACACACATATGTGTATGTATGTGTGTGTGTGTGTGAAATGTGTATGTATATAAATATTATTATTAATAGAAATCTTATAAGTATAAGAAACTATACTCGCTTGGAGACCCTTCGGTGTGTTGATTTGCAAATAAACAAGCCAATACCAAAGGGGAAAAAGTTATAAAAAAAGAAAAACCAGGAACATGTACGTTAGCCGAAAATAATCGTACAGAATACGAGTTCAAGGCCCAAAGAAAAAAACCACGATGTGAGTACCCAAAATAACTAAATAAAGTGCTCAATACAATGAGTAGAGCAGACCTAGTTAAACCTAGAGAGCCAGACAAACCTACCAAGGTTTCACCAGTCAGTCCTCCCTGACGTTCCGCTTAGGTGAAACCTTGGTAGGTTTGTCTGTCTAGGTTTAACTAACTATATATATATATATATATATATATATATATATATATATATATATATATATATATATATATATATATATATTGTGTGTGAATTTGTTGATTGCGTATTTTTATTTGTTTCTTTCGCGGTGAAAACTTCTGTTTTAGAAATTTACAGTCTTTTCCATGAAAGAATTATTATTATTATTAATATTATTGTTGCTATTGTTAATATTATTATGTTCTATTCTTCCGAAAGTTTTTTAGTTTCCAACTGGATATCTTACATTATGTGTGTTCTCCATCAAGTGTTTCTAGCTTAAACATATATCACGTTTCGCAGAATATTTGCACTCTGCTGTAGTTTCCAGGTATCTTTGGATACCGATTGTTGTAGTTTTGCAAGACAGATCTAGTTGAACGAATACTCTGCCTCCATCGGATCTGGACACATACAAACGATCAACATCTGCCTTAGGGTGATGCATGCAATGGAAAATATCGTTCTGACATCCATTCTCTTAATGTCATCTATGCTCCAATTAAGGATCTTGAAATTCTATTGCACCACAGGGACAGCCAAAGGGATTATAGCTGATGTTTGTTTTATGAATTCAACTCGTTATGTAACACCAGATGCACACGACTGTAGTATTCTTCTTTGTTTTACTCTATCCTTCATTTGTGTATGATGTATTCCATCTCCTTATCTGGCTCCTACGTATTTATAGGCTTCTTCTTGTTCAAGTTCCCTAATGTTTGCGACAAAATCTAGATCTATTGAGTGTGTTTCTGTTATTCTCCATTTCGTGAATGTTACTTCTGCACATTTACCTAATCCTAAGTCAATACCGATGTCATCATTGAAACATTTTACAGTATTGAGGAGAACCTTGAACTCATCTTCTATTATTATTATTATTATTATTATTCAGTGTTTTTCGCAATGTCCTTCTTTGTTTATTCATGGAGCCGAATCCAAACCCTATGATTTGTGGCTACCATGAGAGTATGATATTTATTCGATGGGTACAGTTTCCTTAATATATGAGTAGGCCTGAGGAGGACGGTTTTCTTCTAGTAGTAGTAGCAATAGTAGCTTTATCAGAAATACGTGAAGAAATGAAGAAAATGAAGAAAACTGACAATTAAGACAGTGATTGTGATGATGAAAAATTGTAATAGAGGAAGAAAAAAAAAGTAATATATGATAGTAAAACATGGGAGGGAAGAAAGTAATGAAAAGACAACACAGAAAAGGCAAGCGGAAGATTCTAATGATGTCAATTGAAGAAGGGAAAAATAAAAAATAAAAATTAAGTGAAGGAAACGACGAAGACAAAGAGAAGAAAAATAAAAGACTTTAAAAGATTAAGACACGTTAAGCATAAAAGAAAAGAGAAATAAATTTCAACAAATAGAGACAAAATCATCAGACAACGCAAAAAAAGAAAAGAAAAAATAAAGATGGCGTATAAAATTCTGATCTTTGTGCCAAACTGCTGTTTCCCATGTCCCTTGTTTGCTGTTAGTCGAAGGTTTTGCATTTTTTTAGCACCGGGGTTGATATTTTATGTCGTTCCGTTTGCCCAAAGTATTTGCAGCGGGACATCTGCGTATTCTTTTGCGAAATAGCAAATTTCATTCACTTGCATTCTCTCTTTCGTTCTTTTTACACACTTGGTCAATATCTCTCATACACTCTCACTAGATTGGTCATTCCCTCTCATTTGCACTATATATATATATATATATATATATATATATATATATATATATATATATATATATATATATATTATAAATTAATTGATTTAAAATATGTTTTTTCGCTACACAGTTCTGACCTTGTTTTTTCGCTACACAGTTCTAACCATATTTCAAAAATTTTTGAAACATAAGAACTTTGTTACGAAATAAACATATTTTAAATCAATTAATTTATAATATTAATGCTCTGTAAATTTACATTGAGCACTATTTTGTAAAAATAAAAATATCTATAAGAACACCGGATTATATATCTTACTGTTCTTTCTTTTATATATATATATATATATATATAGATAGATAGATATGCATCCCCCTTTATTGTGAAGTTCTTCGCGGCAGAGCGGTTTGAGCACGCCGGATCAGACAGTGGTTTTTCCTGCAAAGGGAGGCGATGGTTCGATCCTGCTGTAGGGAACATTTTCCTTAATAAGTTTTCTCGAGTGTGTAGGAACATACAAGAAAAGGTTTATCATTTTTTTATTCAGTTTCCTGCATGTGTGTGTGTGTGTGTGTGTGCGTGCGTGCGTGCGAGCGCACATATATTGAAAAATAGGAATGAACCATTTGGTTAATAATCCGAAGTTCTTTAGTATTTCTTAAAAATTAAACATGGAATTTTGAAACACGGCAATTCCTATATAAAGATGGTATCATATTTACAAAAAATAATTATGTTATATATATATATATATATATATATATATATATATATATATATATATATATATATATATGTGTGTGTGTGTGTGTGTGCGTATATGTGCGTATGTGTCTGCGTGTATCTGTATCTTTCATTGAATTCAGCCAACAAGGAAGATTGAATTAATTTTTATTAAGTTTTTCCAGCATTCTAACATTTTTCCGGATGCTGTAAAAACTTAATAAAGAATTTATTTAATCTTCCTTGTCGGCTGTATTCAATGAAAGATGCTTGAAAAAAAGTTTGTTGCCAAATGATATATATATATATATATATATATATATATATATATATATATATATATATATATATATATAATATAGAATATATATATATATATAAATATATATATATATATATATATATATATATATATTAATAAATAAAGATATATATATATATATATATATATATATATATATATATATATATAGAAATGATCTAAATAAAGTGATGCGATCAACCATATATGTGAGCGATTACGTACCGATACAGGTGAGCAAATAACTAATTATTCAATCAATGCTGTTGACAAGACAGTGCTCAATGTAGATAAACAGAGCTATAAATTATATATTAATAATTACACATATACCTACGTTTACAGTACGACTCGAGTTTCATGGCTTTCCCATTCATCAGGTAGGAAAAGTTATGGACTGTTCAATACTGAACAGTTCGTAACTTTATATATATATATATATATATATATATATATATATATATATATATATATATATATATAATCATCCAAAGACAGACTATTTCGCTGTATCACAGCTGATCAGTTCGGTTGCCTCTAGCTAAGATCGTCAGTCGGAGATTTTACACCTAAGACGTTGGCGCACAGCCGGGTAAGAAGGTGTATTTAAGCATATTTATTTTTAGATAAAAACTGAGAGAACTCGATTCGATTTACCGAAGAATCATGCATTATTAACCGTAATAGTCACAGTTTACAAACCTACACTTTCTCCCCAGAGAGCTCAACAGGAATAAATTTTTCTGGACCATAATATATTTATATTTATCTTACTTATTATAAAATGCAGATTGTGTGTGTGTGTGTGTGTGTGTGTGTGTGTGTGTGTGTGTGTGTGTGTGTGTGTGTGTGTGTGTAACGTTTATATATTGGATCGGATTTCCTACATTTTTCAACCGATTTCAACAAAACTTCACAGGACTACATAAAATTACCTTGTGGTGGTTCTAACAGCACCAAAAATGGGAAAAATATAATTGTTTTTGCATTTGTTTTGAAAACACGATTAAGAGACATCGTGAAAATGGAATGGGGACAACTCACATCGGATTTCCTATATTTTTCAGCCCATAAAACAAAACTTCACTTTTTTTCTTTTTTTGGCAGGTAGTGTTTCTTATTCTCTTGCACACTTTTTTCTTTATTTTTAACATTCAGAATGCTTTAAAAATTCCATTTACAGGACAATTATTTATAATAAAATTCTATTCAATTGGGAGGCTCATAACGATTGAAAACAATGTTTTTGTTTGAGTTTGGGTTTGACCAATTCGTAAAAAACAAAAAAAATAAAAACTAATTAAGACATGCATGTCCGTCAACCTTAAACAATAATCTAACGATCTCTACTGATTGTACGAATACAAACATCGGATAAATTCTTTATCTTTCGGGAAAGATAATGAAATCTAAACATACACAAGTCCTAACTAAAAATAATAACCGGAACGGGAAACTACTTTAAAAATACATGGTGTCCAATTTTTTTTTACTGTATTCAATAAGTAAAAATCATAAATTGTAAAAGATTATTATTACAGAAAGGCTACTAAATGAATAAGATTTGTTAGATCATAATTAATAAACCCAAATAAAGTTAATATTTTTTGTATTAGAAACAACGAGTGGAAAATATATTAAAATCAGAATTCTAATTATGAATCACCACAAGCAAAATATGCAATTTTTCTTACTGTATTCAATAAGTAAAAATCATAAATTGTAAAACTAAAAGATTGCAGAAAGGCTACCTACATTTTTCAACCGATTTAAAAAAAAAACATCACTTTTTTTTTTTGGCATGTAGTGTTTCTTATTGTTTTGCACACTTTTTTCTTTATTTTTACATTCAGAATGCTTTAAAAATTCCATTTACAAGACAATTATTTAAAATAAAAAATAAAAAAAACTAATTAAGACATGCGTGTCCGTCAACCTTAAACAATAATCTTTGTCAATTTTATTTTTCAGTCTTTATGATGGTGGATACTTGATCTATCTCTTACTGTTATACACCCGGGCAACGCCGGGCTCTACTGCTAGTATGTATATATATATGTAAAATATTTCATTTGAATTGCGATAATATTTATGTTGACTGAATTTGTTTTTGATTTTTTATTTTATATAAAATTTCTAACCCCATTCCAGTTTACAGTATCAAGAAGTATAAATGAATTCGTACATATTGAAAATCACTTATTAATATGGGTTCAAAAGGAATATATATATATATATATATATATATATATATATATATATATATATAAAAGGAAAATCTATCTCAGCTGATGAGTTTCGTCCTCTGAGGAACTTAATCAGGACCTAGATAAAATCCCTCAGAGGACGACATCTTTTGGCTAAGATAGCTTTATAGGTTTTCTTTTTGTCTTTATTCATATTGTCCTTTTACAGATATACTCTGACATTTTACACGCACACATACAGGCCTATATATATGTGTGTGCGCGCGTGTGTGTGTGAATAAAGACAAAAGGTAAACTCATTTTAGCAGACGCGTTTCGTCCTCTAATGGACTTTTTCAAGGTAATTTTCTTGATAACTTTCTTCAGAGGACGAAATGCGTCAGCTAAGATAAGTTTTCCTTTTGTCTTTATTCATATTATCCTTTTACAGATATACTTTAATTTAAATGTTTACACACATACACACGCACATGCACACACATTTATGTTGTTGTTATTATTACTATTATTATTGTATACGTTATATTTAATAGATCCACGTGTTTGAGTCGACATTTCTGGTTTTTTTTTTTTTGTTTGTTTCACAGTATAATTTCCGTTTACTGGCCTGGGTTTTTTATGAGGTTTTAATAATGAGAATGTTTCTATCGGCGGGTTTCAAACCTGCGTCCCCATTTTTAATTTTATAAATCTGCAAGATGCTTATTTTAAATCGGGTCACACACGAACAGGGATATATTTACAGTAATACTTTTTACTTAATATTCCCTGCTGAAATAGGTATGATTAGTGGGGGGGGGGTGGCTTTTATATGAACCTAGTTTCGATATTCTACCACATATTTTCACACTTCTCTCTCTTTGACTCTGACGATTTACACCCACTCGCTTATATTCTCTTGCTTTCTTTTTTTTTTAAAAAAACACTTCGATTATTTTGTTTTATCCGATTCTTTCTGCCACTTTCAACAACTTTTTTTTTTATATAATACCACATATTTTTTTCTCTCTCTCTCTTTCTCTCTCTCTCTCTCTCTCTCACTCTTTCTCCTTTTCTTGATTCTTACTCTTTCGCGTTCACCCACTTTCGTCTATTATATCTCCCTCGTTCTTGCTTTCTCTCCTCTTTCTTCAACAGGGATCAGCAACCCCCGAGCCTCGGCCTACATCCGGCCCGCGAAGGATTTTTGTCCGGATTAACCGTAGTAAGGAATTTTTTTTTTTTTTGTTGTTGTGTTTATTTTTTTTTTTTTATCCCGTTATTCCTGCAGTAGAATAAGGAACACATACCCACATGCACAAATACACACACACGCACAAATGCAAATACGCAAAAGTACACACACGCACAAATACAAATACACAAATATACACACACGCACACAAAATCATCTATTCCTCTATTTTTGTCAAGTTTCAGTAAAGAGAAAGAAACTAATTGCAAAAATATGTCCTTAGATTCAATCCCTACCTGAAAAAAACAAAACCAAAACCAAAATAAAAACAAACACATACCGCTACTTTTTCCATTTGAAAATTATTTTTGCTCCCATTTGAAATTTTTTACTTATTCTATTTTCCTTCTTTATTTTGACTGTAATCAAAGACAGAAAATTCACAAAAAGAAAGCGTGTATTAGCAAATAACACTGATCTTATCCACACATAATGTGGAGGTACAACCTGGAGGAATGGACCATCTGAAAGAGAGTAGATTCTGCTTTTTCATCAGACAAAGGAGTAAATTTAAAACAAACTGGAAATTCGGTATCTGAATTCTGCGAGAAAACGAAAAAAAAAAAAAAAGAAGTGAAATATGGCGACAGTTTCATATAATAATTGTGCTTGTCTTTCCTTTTGGTAGTTTCTTAATTTGCACGACTGTTACGTCTTGCTGATATCTCATCAATAATGGACTATTCCGTTTTGATAGCGGGGAAAGACAAAAACATATCAACGACTACTCAGTTTCAGTGAGAAAATGAAAGAAAGAAGGAAAACTATAGGTTTATAACTTCTGTTTCAGTGAAATACGAAAAAGTTGTCAGTGTCAAATGTTTTCATTTGTACCCCCTTACTTCTTAAAGTAACGACCAGCATTCATATTTATGATTGTTTTTGCAATATTTTCTCAAAGGTATTAAGCTAAAGTATTTAACGATGCGTTAGGAGAATTTCTACAGATATTTTTTTTATTGTTGTAGCACTTACCATACATTTATTCATGGGCACCTCGACGTGGTGTAATGGTTAGAAAGCTTGTCTTGCTAGACCAATTACGACTGAGTAGTGAGTTCGACCTTCACTGAGTGTCCCATGCTTTCGACCTTGTGCCACATCTAAGCTGTGCTTAGAAAATCACTACTATACACTTATTCATTCAATAACTGAACAATTAAGATTCATCAGGAATTTTAAATGGAAAAACCGTGAATTTTTAACGGTATAAATCTAGTTATTATTATTATTATTATTATTATTTCCTTTGATTTCTGGTGTATATCATTTCCCTCCGGGTCCAAACCAGATACATCAATTCAGAAATGGCAGCATGACATTTTCACTGAGTATTTTTGTTAAAAAAGAAAAATCAACAACAAGGATCACACACATTTTATAGAGATAAAGTCCTTCGTAAGGTGTGAGCTGTACTTGTGAGTACGTTTTTTTGTATTTTTTTAAGGCATGGGCTATCAGGAATCCCTTCAATGAGTCTATCGGAAACATTTTCCAGTCAAACCAAGGGCTCCAAATACAAATGGAATTGTTGATTAATAATAATAATAATAATAATAATAATAAGTAAAGCACAGTGCACCGGATGAAGCTGCAAAATACTTAAAAAGGACAGCAAAGACGAATGCAACCGACCAGATACAGAAGCGATGGCAAGATAATCCGCTTCATGGCCAATACTCTGCCCATACCAAACAAGCTGACGTAGACAAAACCCGTACCCATCAGTGGCTACGTAGTGCAGGGTTGAAAGCTGAAACTGAAGGTTTTATCCTTGCTGCGCAGAACCAATGCTTGCTAACTAGGAATTATCAAGCACATATACTAAAATATTGTGTTAGCCAAAAATGCAGATTCTGTGATAAATGCCCAGAAATGATTGATCATCTTTTATCAGATTGCACGATATTGGCACCCACTGAATATAAAACCCGGCATGACAGAGTGGGCCAATATCTGCACTGGAAAATATGCGGGAAGGAAACTGAAAGAAACTGGTATGAACACCACCCAGACCCGGTTACGGAGATAGGAACTGTTACAATTCTATGGGACTACACAATGCACACTGACAGAACAATCAAAGCCAACCGCCCAGATATTGTTATTAAAGGCCACAAACAAAAAAAAGTGCCTGCTTATTGATATGGCAGTCACTGCTGACTGCAATGTATCTTTGAAGATATTCGAAAAGCTGTCAAAATACAAGGACCTTGAAATAGAAATCTCATAAATGTGGCACATGGGAACATCAAGAATTTCTGTTGTAGTTGGAGCCCTAGTGATAGGATCTTGTTGCGGGGCTTTGTTTAAGCTGCAATAATTAGCCTTCGGTCTCATCTGACTGATGGCCTAATTATTGCAGCTAGGACCAAAAGCCTCGCAACAAGATCCTATTACTGTCATATAATCAGGGATAGAACTAACCCAAAATGCAGGATCTGCAGGGAAAATATGATGAAACTATCGACCATATTATCTTAGAATGTCCGAACTGGCAATATATATATATATATATATATATATATATATATATATATATATATATATATATATATATATATCCACAGACATAACAATGTAGCGACATATGTGCACTGGAAGGAGCACAAAATCGAAACCACTGAGAAATGGTATGACCACCAATCAGACACAATTACCCAAAATAGCAATGTAACTATCCCCTGTAACATGACAATTCAAACTGATAGGGAAATAAAAGACAACAGACCTCATATTATGATAAAAGACAAGAAATTCGGGAAGTGTTTGCTTATTGACATAGCAGTATCATCTGAGAGAAACACCTCCATGGACATTATCGAGAAGTTGTCCAAATACAAGGACCTTGAGATCAATATTCACAGGATGTCGGGAA
>CAHIKZ030002468.1:762500-850000 GCA_903632075.3 Acanthosepion pharaonis | reverse complement strand
AGAAGAAGAAGAAGAAGAAGAAGAAGAAGAAGAAGAAGAAGAAGAAGAAGAAGAAGAAGAAGAAGAAGAAGAAGAAGAAGAAGAAGAAGAAGAAGAAGAAGAAGAAGAAGAAGAAGAAGAAGAAGAAGAAGAAGAAGAAGAAGAAGAAGAAGAAGAAGAAGAAGAAGAAGAAGAAGAAGAAGAAGAAGAAGAAGAAGAAGAAGAAGAAGAAGAAGAAGAAGAAGAAGAAGAAGAAGAAGAAGAAGAAGAAGAAGAAGAAGAAGAAGAAGAAGAAGAAGAAGAAGAAGAAGAAGAAGAAGAAGAAGAAGAAGAAGAAGAAGAAGAAGAAGAAGAAGAAGAAGAAGAAGAAGAAGAAGAAGAAGAAGAAGAAGAAGAAGAAGAAGAAGAAGAAGAAGAAGAAGAAGAAGAAGAAGAAGAAGAAGAAGAAGAAGAAGAAGAAGAAGAAGAAGAAGAAGAAGAAGAAGAAGAAGAAGAAGAAGAAGAAGAAGAAGAAGAAGAAGAAGAAGAAGAAGAAGAAGAAGAAGAAGAAGAAGAAGAAGAAGAAGAAGAAGAAGAAGAAGAAGAAGAAGAAGAAGAAGAAGAAGAAGAAGAAGAAGAAGAAGAAGAAGAAGAAGAAGAAGAAGAAGAAGAAGAAGAAGAAGAAGAAGAAGAAGAAGAAGAAGAAGAAGAAGAAGAAGAAGAAGAAGAAGAAGAAGAAGAAGAAGAAGAAGAAGAAGAAGAAGAAGAAGAAGAAGAAGAAGAAGAAGAAGAAGAAGAAGAAGAAGAAGAAGAAGAAGAAGAAGAAGAAGAAGAAGAAGAAGAAGAAGAAGAAGAAGAAGAAGAAGAAGAAGAAGAAGAAGAAGAAGAAGAAGAAGAAGAAGAAGAAGAAGAAGAAGAAGAAGAAGAAGAAGAAGAAGAAGAAGAAGAAGAAGAAGAAGAAGAAGAAGAAGAAGAAGAAGAAGAAGAAGAAGAAGAAGAAGAAGAAGAAGAAGAAGAAGAAGAAGAAGAAGAAGAAGAAGAAGAAGAAGAAGAAGAAGAAGAAGAAGAAGAAGAAGAAGAAGAAGAAGAAGAAGAAGAAGAAGAAGAAGAAGAAGAAGAAGAAGAAGAAGAAGAAGAAGAAGAAGAAGAAGAAGAAGAAGAAGAAGAAGAAGAAGAAGAAGAAGAAGAAGAAGAAGAAGAAGAAGAAGAAGAAGAAGAAGAAGAAGAAGAAGAAGAAGAAGAAGAAGAAGAAGAAGAAGAAGAAGAAGAAGAAGAAGAAGAAGAAGAAGAAGAAGAAGAAGAAGAAGAAGAAGAAGAAGAAGAAGAAGAAGAAGAAGAAGAAGAAGAAGAAGAAGAAGAAGAAGAAGAAGAAGAAGAAGAAGAAGAAGAAGAAGAAGAAGAAGAAGAAGAAGAAGAAGAAGAAGAAGAAGAAGAAGAAGAAGAAGAAGAAGAAGAAGAAGAAGAAGAAGAAGAAGAAGAAGAAGAAGAAGAAGAAGAAGAAGAAGAAGAAGAAGAAGAAGAAGAAGAAGAAGAAGAAGAAGAAGAAGAAGAAGAAGAAGAAGAAGAAGAAGAAGAAGAAGAAGAAGAAGAAGAAGAAGAAGAAGAAGAAGAAGAAGAAGAAGAAGAAGAAGAAGAAGAAGAAGAAGAAGAAGAAGAAGAAGAAGAAGAAGAAGAAGAAGAAGAAGAAGAAGAAGAAGAAGAAGAAGAAGAAGAACAGATAATGATGATGATGAGGATGCATTTAAAAGACCAAAGGAACGAAAGGGTTGAGCAACGCAGTATAAAATGACGAAATACAATTTAAAAAAAGATGATGTAGACAATAAATGAAAAGAAAAAATGAACAGAAATAATAGATGAAAGAATATGTTGAGGTATATACGTATCTGCGTGTTCACCCTACGTCGAGTCGTCATAACACTTGTTATCCAATACTGCTTCTAGCTCAACTAAAAGCTTTGGCAACCAAAACTTTCACATGTAAATGTCGAGTTGTCATCATTTGTAGAAAGAAAAGGAGAAAAAAAAAAGAACAAATTCTAACACAGAGATATTTTTTTTTATATATATAATTAATAAATAATTAACAAAAGAGAGCATATGTACTGGTGGATAAACAGCTAAAAAGGAAGAAAACTCATTAAATTTAGCTATTCGGAATTTTGTGTGTATGTATGTGTGTGCGCGTGTGTGTATATATATATGTGTGTGTGTATAAAAGTTTAGTCGTTAGTAGCCCGGGTGGAACACGTTCTCGTCAGTGGGGAGGGGGCGAGCGTTCGTGAGTCAACACCTACAACTTGGAGCAAAACAAAGAAAGAAACAGAGAAAGGAAGGGATATCCTCATCCTTTTATTGTACTTAAATAGCACTATCTAGTGGCGCCTGGATAGACCAAGTAGTTATTATTATTATTATTATTATTATTATTAATAATAATTTTATTATTATTATTATTATTATTATTATTTAATAATAATAATAATAATAAACTGCTACATTTAGTTAAATCTTTTATTTGTACATCCCTACTTCTTAAAATATCGACAAGCATTCATATTTATAATCGTTATTGCAATATTTTTAAAGATTTTAAGCTCAGATATTTAACGATGCGACAGAGGAATTTCTACAGATATTTTATTGTCGTAGAACTCGCCATGAACTTATTCAATCATTAACTGAAGAATTAAGATTCATCAGAAATTTAATTAGGAAAACCGTGAAATTCTCAAGGGGTAAAAATTAGTGAAGGAGCAATTGGTTTACCCTTTGAGATATGGACAAAAATGGCATTGACTAGTTTGTATGTTACAATTCAGCGAATATATATATATATATATATATATATATATATATATCAGAAAAATGGTGGGATATTGAATGACAAAATGGAAAAAAATCCTATGTAACGTGCTTCACTCTTCGAAATGACCTCTTCAGTTTGAATAATTTATTTATTGATGGGATCATATATATGTTAGGAAAGGAAGGAACAAAATGCAACAAAGCTCGGTTGTAATTATACATCGAGAGAAACGCTTAACTTTACATTTTAAATCTTAAATTTAAATTTTAAATTTCTGGCGTCCGATGTGACTAGAGGAACAACTGCCATAATCCGAGGCTATATCTGCATATAATGTATTTTTGCGGATTGTTTAAAAACATGAAATATATATACTACGGCGTTTTTATTGGAAAAAATCGAAAGATTATTGCATTAATTTAAATATTTTCTTTCACGTTATTAAAATTTGAAAGAAAATATTTAAATTAATGCAATAAGTTTTAGATTGGGTTGGGGGATACTTTAATCGTAAGAAAATCGCAAAAAGTTTATTATAGAAAAAAAAAAAATTAAATTTATTAATGTCAATTTTTGGCATCTAAAATTAACTTCCCCTACAGTGTGGCTGATGTCTGTCGACAGAAGAAATAATTAAAAATCTTCTAAAAATAAAGTATGAAGTTGAGCCATAAATAATTTCCCTTTATGTTTATTAACTTTATCCTCAAGACATAATGTACGATTATGTTGTATTTACTTATATATTAATCAATATTTGTAGTGACTTGTTGACACCTATCTGGCAACACTTCGATACGTTTTTAGTGAAATTCCTCGTTTTGATGTAAAAGTTTTGGGGCGAAATCTTGAACCTGGTTTTTTATCAAAGAAAGTTTTCCACATGAAAGCGTTTTACAATGACCGAAAAGAGTAATACCCGATTAGTAAAAGGTCAGTAAATGTAGCGGGTCGGGTAGAACACACAAACCGAGCTCCATATTTTTTTTCCCGGGTTTTAGTCTTACTCTATGCGACTTTACATTAGCATGAAGAACAATCATTTTCCTACTGGTGATATTATCTCACTTTTCAACCAAATCTTTATGGACAAATTGCATCTGGATACATAAATGGGCATTTAGTGTTTAATTGCGTTTTAAGATCTCTAAATGAATTTATCCCACGACCATCCCAACACGTACAACACTAGCTTTTTCGATGGAGCTCAGCTTTTGGTATCGGATGTAGAGATTTATCCTTATTAATCCACTACCTTTTGTGTTGAACATTGTTGTATGCAACCCACTTTTCATCACCTGTTACGATATATTTAAGGAACGGTTTGTTAGAATGATATATTCGTCATTAGATTTGGTTCCCTAACACGAAAATTATACATGATTCAGCCTAAAAGCTAATGTTCTTATCGTTTATGTTAACACAGCGTTTCGGCCATTGTGCGTTTGGGCTTCTTCATGTGTCTTTCTCTCCGGGTAAGGCCCGGGGGCACAATGGCTGAATGTTGGGATTGTAACTATAAAGACGAGACCATTAGTTTGAATGTAAATAGTGATAACGTCTTAGTAACAGAAGTTAAGTCAGAAATAAAGTAGCTGCTATAAAAGAAAATATAAGAATCGATCAAAATGATTGTTTTAATGATTACTTGGGTGTGTTTTTAAAAAGAAACTACATAATCTTTGCTTGAAATATTTTTGAACCGGGTGTCTATTACCTGTCAAATTAGTTCAAAGGTCAAGTTGGTTTTGTATTAGTTTTTTTTTTCTTAACGATAAGTGATGATGATACACTTAACCATATCGGCGTCTCGTTGTACAGCTAAAACATGATTGACCAAAAATGTACAAATAAAGCTAAAAATAATGGAAGTGTTATTAATAAAAAAAAGAAAAGAAAAAGCTAACACTCAATAATATCAACTATGAACACGACCACAATTTACTGACCGTGTTTGGAAAATAAAATATGCCTATAACTCAAGATACACACATAAAACAATCCATATATTCCGTTAAAAGTAAAATAAAATCCATCCTTGATAATAGCTAAACGTATAGCCGAAAGAGCTTGGAAAACATTCGGACATTTTTTTATATAATCAATGTCCTGAAAAGAGGAAAATTGTACGAATACATGAGAAATTATATAAAAAACTGTTGTAGAGTAAACGAAAAATTTTTCTTTTCCCGTTTGAATTACGAATCCCTCGTCGCCAATGTTGTAGAGTAGTTTTCACAGTGGAGGCTTGTATTTTCAATGTCGCCCTAAATTAGGTTCGACGTACAAAACGTTAGGAACTTGAAATAAGAGTTAATGACGCAGCAATCTAGTTGTGATGGTTGATACTTCAATGTCCGACAGACTCACTCAACACCACTGAGCCCAACTGGCCACTGCTACTACTACTTATTATCTGTGGGAGAGTCTATTACAATAGAATAGGTATTATGGTATAACAAAAACTCATCCACAGAACCTTGTCATTATGAACGAAACTTGCATTTATATATATATATATATATATATATATATATATATATATATATATATATATATATTTTCGGTCAGTGATTGTGGTTAGCTAGGTTAAGTATAAAACATATCAAGAACAGCCTTCTCCATCCCCACCTTTGGCCTCGTGTTATATTTGTACATATTCGTACAATATGTACAAAATATTTGTAGTTAAATCCAAATAAATTGCAAACAAAATATTTAGATTTCTGCTTTAAATAAGCCATTGGGGTTCATATGACGCTAAACAAAACCAATGAAACTAATCTATCCCCTCCCACAATACACGAACATTGTTAATGGTTTTCCACAATTGTAAAACAGACGTCCCATCGTGGAGGCAAGGGGAACAACTCTCAACCATACGGTTGTAATGTTGGAGAACTGCGTCCGTATTCTCCACTCAAACCAATTAAGCGAGGGCTTTACGTACCGTTGTCCAGCGAGATGGAATATTGACAGGCAGGGATACGATACCGTAGATTTTTCACTTGGCGTTTTCTAAGCGTGCACTGATAGTAGATTTCAGCCATTCCTCCTACGGAGCATTCCGACTGTTCACCTGAACTGGTCCTGGGTCAGGTCTCTGCGTAAAAGACAACAGTTCATTTAATTAATTAAATAATTTAATTGTGCGCCTGTTGCAGAGCGATGGTTATCATTCTTGTCTCGCAGACCATTGTTCGTTAATTTGATTCTCACTGGGCGCTCTTCATTTACGGCCTTGTGCTGGACTAATCTTAGCTAAGTGTACCTCTAACAAAACATACCTACAGCCATCGATACATATAGGCATACATACAATGGGCGTTTTAGAATTTAAATGAGTATCCACACAAACAGAATAGAAGCATACAAACACATAGGCAGAAATACATACATACATAAATATATACATACACCCGTTTTTGTAATGTTTTTATAAAGAGAAAGAAACGCCTAAAAATCATCTCCATAAATTAAAACCACACCGGAAAAAAGTGACATCCAACGCATGTCTCGTTCTTTTTTTTTTCTCTATTTCTACCATTTAAGATTTCTTGTGGAATTCTTTGATTTTATCCACTCCATTTTTACTTCGTTCATTGTTTTGACTGAATGTAGCCAAAACCAGCAAATTCTATAAAAAATCATACGAGGGTCAGAGAGAGAGAGAGAGAGAGAGAGAGAGAGAGAGAGAGAAGGAGACGGAGACAGAGAGAGAATGTTATTTACATTTCAGATTACCTAAGAGATGAAACATCTTAGTAAATATCTGTTGACAGCCCCCGCCACCACTATCGTTAAACTATGAGACAGACGGTCGAAAGAACTGAGGTCTCATCTTAAAGAAGAGTGCTATTTTATTTCTTTTCTTTTTTTTTACAGTAAGGTTCACCCTGTACAAGGCCGGGGGCCACTTGAGGTAGAGGGTTACGTTAAGGGGCTGTTTATATGGATAGAAGGGGCAGATAACGATTAATTCTAGACTTGAACTGATCAAGATTGTAGTGATCAGGGAAAGCATATTCTTGGGCATCTGTTCCATAGGCCAGTGGTTCACGGAATGAAGCTGTCCGAGTGGAACTTTCTTCTCACCAATGGAATACGAATGGTATGTAGGTGGTTTACTACCATGTAAGTGGCATGGCGAGTTCTAGCCGTGAAGGTTAGACCTTGCATAACCAAGGAACGTAGTTTGTCTGAGTACATTCCATGGAAATAGCGATAGAATATTAAGAGGCTCGACACATCCCGCCTGTGAGAGAGAGGTTGAAGGGTTGGAAATAATTTGAATAAGGACACGAAGATGCTTTTGCAAGTCTAATGTGCAACAAACTGTTATATCTAAAAGAGATTTCGAAATGAGAAATTACCAAATAATTATTTCTACAAGACTTTTTTTGGTAACGTGGTAAAAGAAACAAGTTACACATTGGGTCCTTTCAAGACGAACAGGAAATCCGATCAAAACAGTGGAAGGTGCACCGTCCTTACTGAAGGGCAACGAATTGAAAGCAAATGTTTATCGAATGCTTAAATGCCATGAAGTCACTTAGCTTTTTTATGTTTCAACATCATAAAATTAGTTACATTCTAACATTCTTCATATAGAAGTAAAGTATGTTTTGGTGTCGACAGACAGGCCTTCTGGAATGTCAGCGGGTTCTGTAGTCTGCGTTTTTTTTTAAATTTGCTCACATGTGAAATGAAGCTGAGATTCTTATGTGTTTTCTACTAGCTCTCGAGCTAAAAAAATAATGATTCAGAATGCTGATTTTAAATGCAGGCTGACCTTATATATTGTAACATTGGAGCAACATATTCTTTATACCCCAAATCCTAAGCTAATCTAAGCAAATATCGGTAAATAAAGCCTGGATTTCAAAACTTGACATGCAGTCCACGCCAAATCCTGATATTCCGATACACTTTGGCAAGGGACGTCTTTATTGGTGATTGACTTTATTTGAGGAATTAATTTAACAACATTATTAAATGTTTTGCTACTTATTTTTCTCCCTCACAGCTGGAATTTGTGCCCCGCGCATAGCAGAATTAATCTGAATATAGGGCAAAATCAAGGTACCATTGTGAAAACAACACTGGAACAAGAAATGTAATTTTTATGATCAGAATGTTACCATAGCGAACAATAGAAATTTCCAAAGACCCTAACCTAGTGTTTTAGACACTACGCAAAATCTGTTGATAAGTTACGACACAACTGAACAGATAGGAAAATTTCATGTATTTGGGAATGATATCAGAATAATCCCGAATATATATGTGGAACAAATCTTCTTACATAGAGATTGAAAAAGGAATTGAGCGAATTCAGAAAAGAGCGTAAGGCAAGTATGCGTGTTCTCAATGGATTCATTTAATCTATACAGCGAAGCAATCATAATAAAACTACCAGGAATTATATTGACGAGCATAGTAGTAAAATCATTTTACAGAGTTGATACTCTGTTGATGATAAACGCTAAAAGAAAACTGTAGAAACTTGAAGACAAGGTAAAAAAGGAAAACAGGAAGAAAGGACTAACCATCAATTGCAAGAAGATAGAATGATAGCAAAAGCAACCCCAGTTGAGAGAAGAATTGAAGACGTCAGGTACAAAAAATTAACAATATGGAAAATATGGCAGAATAAAGACACTGAAATTCAACAGAGGATTGGGATGTGACGATCCTCAAACTGCTCTATCGCTGCTATCATGGAAAGTGCTCGAACGAGCTTTCCTGGTTTCTGGTTCCAACAGGTCTGAGCTTTACGGCTAGGACTTGCCATCCCACTTATATAGGAGCAAACCAGCCACATCCCATCCATATTTTATCGGTGAGAACAGCTTCTTCCTGCGAACCACTGCCCTATGCCCTATGGAACAGACTCCCAAGAGGATGTTTCCTCGATCAGTGGCCATAGCGCCACAGTAAAGGAGCTAAAGCTTCCAGTCAAAAAAAAGTGCTCTATTGAACAGGGCGACTAAAGTCACGCCAGAGAATTTAGAATACTAAAAAAAAAGATGGCCAGCTGTAAAAAGAGTCTGACCCAAAGCTGCTTACTGGCAAAAAAAAGTGTTCGATGCCATTAGAAATGGCAGAACACTTTTTTATCAGTAGAGCAGCTTTGATTAGACTCTTTATATATATATATATATATATATATATATATATATATATATATATATATATAGTAATGATACAATATGTTAATCCACAAGAGGATATAGATCCAAAGAGAGAGCTAGCAAAGTACCCTTTCCCCCAGGATTATATAAATTCATCTGTATTTACATTACTCTAATGTTATAGTATATGTTCACATAGAAATATTTACTGTAATCCGAAATTTATGGTTTTGAGATATATATATATATATATATATATATATATATATATATATATATATATATATATATATATATATATATATGCGTGTGTGTGTGTGTACTATGTGTATATATATTGTAATATGTATAGTTAATTGAATATAGATTCGCTTGTGGAAAATGTATGTGAATATGTGTGTGTGTGTGTGTGTGTGTGGTGTTTGTGTATGGACATATTTGGTGTTTCTTGATACATATACATGCGTTTATGAGAATATTGTGTTTATATACAAATACATGGATGCATGTGTATATATGTATATATATATATATATGTGTGTTTGTATATGCGCATATGTATGTGTGTATATGAACAGATAAAACTGATAGAGTTATTGATCTGTAATTTGTACTTTAGACTATATATATATATATATATATATATATATATATATATATATATATATATATATATATATATATATGTAAGGATGTATATATGGGAATATGCGAATTTATGGTGCAGATATTATTGTTAATCATGCATGTTATGGATTTATTATTTTATTATGTTGTTTACTTCTTTATTCTAGTGATATATCCATTATGACTATCCTTGTTACAGTATATGTATTATGAGTGAAGAAAGAATATATATATATGTATATATATGCATTTTTTGACCAAGTTGAATGCTACACAGTAATCGGATCAAAGGGGTTTCCTTTAAATTAATGTGGAATGCGTCTTTAAACTCACAAACTTAATAAATATACACTAAGGGATTAACTCCGATTTAACTTTATCTTAGGTTAAAGTACAATCATCTCCTGCTAAACCTTCGTAAATACATCTAGGATATAAAAGTTCAGGGCTCTAGGTATATAATCTTTATAAATATGTTTCTCTGAATGTAATTAATAATTTAATTCAAATCTCTTAGGTTAATTACATAAAAAAGCTTATGAAAATTTTTTCGCTAATTTCGAAGTCTTTAAAAATGTTTTCTTTTAATATTATTTACAAATAATTTGTTTAATGAAATATATCAGCATTGTAATTTTGGGCGTTGACAGAACAAGACGAGATAATTTCTAATTCACACTGAACTAACTACATTTTAAGCCCTTCCACTATGCTCGAATGACATACTGAGGTCAGTATGTCAAAATAGGTCAACACTCTCTGTCTTTTCCCACTCTCTAAATAAGATAGCAATATCTCTTGAATTTAACCTGGAGTATTTTTCACTTGTGATTTGTTTGTAGGGCTTGAAGATTGAGAGCTGCTTCTTTAATGCTCTCATGAAATAAAAATTATTACCTATGGGATTTTAAGTGTTTGATATTTTTTAATTAATAATAATAATAAAAATAATATATATATATATGTGTGTGTGTGTGTGTGTGTGTATGTGTGTAAAATAAGGGGAATCCATCTATGTGCATAAACTTTTTCAAGCACTTACAATATTTAGACGTTTAAAGCAATATATATTTGGATTTAGCTTGTTCCAAGAAAATAGTTTATTTTTTTACCTCTGTATATAAATGAAGCCATTTGAAAATTAAAAAATATATAACAGTTAGCTTTAGAAAACAGCAAAAAAAAAAACTCCCCCAAAAACCCCAAAAGGATTCGTCGATAGCTTAGCGAATACATAATTCAATTCTGTTTAAAACGAAATCAATGCAATAAAGGTAGTAAAGCCACTGAGATACAATGGGTTACTGGGTGTGGAAGAGTTAGAAAACAGAAACATTACTAAGAAGCGGGATCAGAAGATTAATAATCGGGTGGACAGTAGATATCGGTTGACATTGCATTGAAATTTCTGAAGATTAAAATTGGTTGGGAATCATGCAGCTGCAAGGGAGTTCCGCAAGCGAGAAGTGCTGCAAAAGAAACTGTTAGTATAGAACTTACGGTTACATCTCATCAACTCAACTGTAAACCGATGAGACCTTGTTGCCAATCTAGTACTGCGTTTAAATTCATAAGATCTTACAAGGCCAAAATGGGGAATGGGGAAGAGGATGGTCTTCTTCTCTCTTAGTGTTACCACTGACCCAAACATACAACAACATTCCTTACACCAAAACAACGCATTCTTAATTACCATTCTTACTTCATCCACCATAATGCCTCAGAAGTTCCATGAAATCCTAACTAATCCCCATATGTACAATTCAATGCCTGTAGTAGGAGGGGAATAAAACAACAATTAAAAAAACGAAGAGCGATAGTTATTTCTGGCCAAAATGAGGAATGGGAGAAAAGGACGGTCTTCTTCTCTCTTAAATTCAAACTTAGCTAGCCACAAACACCGACTGAAACATACCACAATATTCCTAACATCAAAACAACACATTCTTACTGACCTTTCTTACTACATCCAACATAATACCGCATTGTCTCCATGAAAGTCTTAACTAAACAGCATATGTACAATTGTCTATGGGGGGGAATAAAACAAAAATTTAAAAACTAGCCCTAATAAGTATTTACAATATGAACAATTACCATGAACGTTTTTATAGAAA
Source organism: Acanthosepion pharaonis (assembly GCA_903632075.3). NCBI lineage: Eukaryota > Metazoa > Mollusca > Cephalopoda > Sepiida > Sepiidae > Acanthosepion > Acanthosepion pharaonis. Next base: position 838,355 of record CAHIKZ030002468.1, on the reverse strand, counting down.
AGACACAGAAGGCAACTTTAAGGGGTGAGAAAGTGACTGCAGCCAAGATGCTAGATCAGGACGAATAATATTGCTGATTCTTCTTTGGATTTTATCAAAGATCTCTAGATATATATCAAGAGCACCGGACCATATGTGGTAGCCATATTCTGAGCCTGATCGAACTGTTTAGACTTACTATGGAGACAGGAGTAAGTAGTTGTGATATCAGCATAGCTACTAAATTGAGATCTGATGCCATCGGGAAGGTCGTTAATAAAAAATTTTTAAAAATAGGACCAAGGATAGGGCCCTGGGGACACCTGCATTAGTACAAAGGCGTTCATGATAACATTAATTTGATGATTTGATAAGAAAAACTGGATCAGTTAAAAATTTGTCTGGAGACACCTTAATTTTTCACATGAGATTACGATTTTCAGCAAGCCGGTAAGAAAGAGGCAGCAAGAGATTTTAGAGAGAACAGGAGGCAGATCTAGAGAACATTTCTAAAGTATACGATCAGATTCACATGCTTTGTTGGGATCCAAATTAGAGATGATAGAAGAAACCATATAAAGGGTTATATGCAAATCACTCTGGGGGAGGGGGGTCACTCAAATTAGTACAAAAGGATCTAGAAGAGTTGCCATTCAGGATAACTTTCATTTCTCAATTTCATAAGAAAGACTGAATCAGTTCCAAAATTAGGAGGCATCATAACTTTTCAACTTGCGAAGAAGACCAGTATGTCCAAAACAACAACCTGACTTTCGCCACTCTTATCTAAAGCTTGATAAACTCTTTCCACAATAATTATTAATACATCAGCAGTTGATCTAGAGAAATAAAAGCCATATTGCTTGTCTGAAAGAAGGCCTTGTGTCTTGAGATGCTTAACTAATTCAGCATTGATTAGGACCTCTAGTAGTTTATCAAAAAGTGATAGAGGGCCGACAGTTGAAAGGGTCAGATAGTTCACCTGAGTTCTTAAAGACTGGAACTACAGATGTGGATTTCGAGCAAGCTGGGAAAAAAAAGAGGCAGCAAGGCGTTTATTTTGCAGTTTAAAGAGAACAGGAGGCAGTTTTGGGGGACATTTCTTAAGGACTATTACAAGGATATCATCAGATTCACATGCTTTGTAGGGATCCAGATTAGAGATGATAGAAAAGTCATATAAAGGGTTATATGCATATCAATCAGTTACTAAGTGGAAAGTTAGGCAAGATTGGTCAAGAGTTGAGTTTAAGGAGAATTTACGGGCGAAACATTCGGCTTTACCAGCGGAAGATGTTATCATCTCAAATAGATTGGAGGGATAGAAAACTTACTCTTATTTGATAACCTATTATAGAACTGACAGTAATTGTGAGAACCAAAGTTGTTAGCTACAATACTTTGGAGTTTTCTTTCCATTTTGTTATTTTTTTACCCAAACATTAATTTGCATTTTGTATCAATCTTTATATTACTCTGGCGCACACCATCAACTTGTGAAGAAGACTATTATGTCAAACCCTGTCAAATGCTTTTGATATGTCCAAAACAACAACCTGAGCTTCACCACTCTTATCTAAAGAGACTGTTTCCACAATAATTGTTAATACATCAGTAGTTGACCTAGAGAAATAAAAGCCATATTGCTTGTCTGAAAGAAGGCCCTACGTTGTGACTTGCTTAACTAATTCAGCATTGATTAGGACCTCTATTAGTTTACCACAAAGAAGTACAAGGCCAGTAGTTGGAAGGGTCGAATGGTTTAACTGAGTTCTTAAAGACTAGAACTACAGATGAGAATTTCCAGCAAGCAGGAAAAGCAAGAGTAAAATTTAAGGAGAATTTACAAGTGAAACATTCAGCTTTATGAGAGGAATATATTAACATTTCAAAGTGATTGAAGAAAGGAAAAATAGAAAACTTACTCTTATTTAATACACTATTACACAGTCGCCGGTAATCAGCAGATGCAATACCGTGCATTCTATCAGCAAAACAGATATTTAACGCCTTCAAGGACACGTTTATATCTATTACTTGCAGCCAAGAATAGGCGTCTGTTGTAATAGGAACTCGTGATTCCTGTGGGCTATAACGCCAAAACATGATGGTATGAACCATGATGAAGATTGAAGTTTCGCCTGGTATTTCCGAGATGGAATCAAAGCAATTCTCAACATGGTATTTAAAAATGTCAGTCCAAGAGGCGTCTCGGTGAAAATCAATGTGTGAACCCCAATCAGTATACTGGTAATGGAAAGAGTTCTTATGAATAGGAGGTTCTTGTCTAATAGATGAACAATAGATTATACAGAGTGATCCGAGTTGCCAATAGGATAGTGTTCCGGTGACAGGCAAGGGCTGTCAAGTAGAGAAGCCTGTTGCTTAGATTTTCTAGGGTAACAAGTTGAGAAATCACGACATGTCTAAAGCATTGAGCAATGGAAAAATAAAAAGATTGAATAGCGGCAATATCAGTAACATTTGAATTTTTAAACTATGTGTCGTGATGCGTCTTCTTTTTTTTTTAATAAATATTTGGTAATGTTGATGACGGAATAATGATTCGTTGAAATTTGGAATATTTTGTGTTTTTTTGTTAATAAAGTGCGAGTTTTTAAAACGTATTATTATTATTATTTATTTATTTATTTATTTTATAAAATAAAAATATTAAAAAAAAAAAACACACCGACACATAAAAGATTTAAAACAGAGTCAACTATGTTTTCTTTATATATTTATTTAGATATTGAAAAATATGAAATGAAATTGTAATTAATATTGTCCTAATAAATGACATCGGATTTAAATATGAATTTTATTATTATTAATAATAATGTTTAACATATATTTGTACATTAGTAGCGTTATTTTAATATACAAAAACGGCAATGCTGAGTAGCTCTACCAGTACGCGTGGGCACACACAGAAACACACACACACATACACACACACACACACACACACACACACACACACATATATATATATATATATATATATATATATATATATATATATATATATATATGAGATAAACCTAAGGAGCTAGGTAAACCTACCCTGGTTTCACGATCCGTTTAGGTGAAACTTAGGTAGGTTAACCTGGCTCCTTAGGTTTTATCTTAGGTTTTGCTCTACTTCGTGTATTGAGCAATTTACGTAGTTGTCTTTTACTCGTTTTGGAGGTATTTTTCTTTGGACTTTGAGCTTGAACTCTGACAATTGTTTTCGCCTTCGTTCCTTGGGTACTGGTTTGTTCTACTACAAGTCGAAAATAAGCAAGGTTTTCCAAGCGAGTACCACTATATATATATATATATATATATTTATATATATATATATATATATATATATATATATATATATATATATATAATTAATGGATTTTATTTTTTAATCCGAAATATTTTTATTACGTCAATCGTTATTTCTAATGGCTATTCGGATTAGAGATACGCTCAATTTATTTTAAATAATATTTATTTCGTCTACCTGCTTTGCTTACTGAGAAAATGAACGGTACATTTTCTTTATAAAGTTTTCTCGTGTATGGTAGCCCATAAATGAAATAAATACTGTTTATAATAAAAGAAGGATCTTCTCAAATACGGGTAACCACTAAAGATAACGTTTAAATTAATAATAATAATAAGATTAATTATATATATATATATATATATAAATTTTTTGAAGACCAACGAAAGTACTTTGAATTTTTATGTAATTTTTACACAGTTCGGGCAATTTCATCGTTATGGTGCAGAATTTTAACATAATTTATCCAAAAACTCTATTTTGTTGGGCGCACTGCATTCAAGGGTTCACCAGTCCAGACTTTCGCATATAGGGCCCCCTAGGCCGCGTACACTTAGTTGAATTGTCCTCATATTCCATTGGTAAGGCGGAAGTTCCACTCAGATAGCTTCTTCCTTAAAACTGTTGGATTGTGGGACAGGATCCCGAAAGGATGCTTTCCCGATCACTAAAATCAAATCTGAGGTAAGTCGTTACCTTGCCTCGCCTCATAATATAGAAATCTTTTTCCCCACCTCGTACGACCTTACAACATCCCTATTTATTAACCCTCTACATTGGGTAAACAATATCATAAAAATGCCTTGTAAACTTTTTCGTCTTTCTTATCAAAAAGATTTATTTTATTGTATTTACAGGTTTGTGCCTGTGCATTTACTTTGATCACGGTGGTTTAGCGGCTCGGTTTGAGAAATCGGAGAGCTGATCTCGAATTCACTTTAATTTTTTAACATTCATTTACATTCAAAATCCCTTGGAAAAGGTATGAATCTATCTTTTCTCTAGCTATGGGTAAATACCAGGACAGACGGAATTGGGTGGCAGTCGGTCTAGGAAAAAGACAACTCTAAATTCAAAACCTGATGAGGGTCTTTTGGTGATCTTGTGGCACCAATTTCCTGTATTCAGCTCTTCCAAAAAGTGTTGTTGGTTCTGAGCAAGCCTTCAACAATCAAATCATATCTACGAGTATTGGCTGTGCGGCTGTAAGAACTACGTTGTTATACTATCATTATACACACACCTCACTTGCCTTTCTTGATAGATTTCAAAAGTATCTACGCAGTTTTGTGGGCAATTAATATTCTACCCTACAACCCCTCTACTATTGCTACTTCCATGTCATGTGTTCCGACGAGATACATTTCTTAGTCCCATTGGACCTGGCCTTTACAAGTGGAACACGCCGTACTACGTACATGATGGGGAATCATCTCAATTTCTTTCGGTTTAATTAGGACAGCTTCTTCCCAAGAACTGCAGCATTAGGGAACAGACTCACGGCAAGCTGTTTTCTAAATTGCTACAATCTTGACCTTTTCGGGTCTAGGGTTAACCTTTATTTTTCATGAAGAGTCCCATGAGCATCACTTCTCGCTCAAGAGCAACCCTCTACCTCGAGTGGCTCTTGGGACTTGGGTGAACATTAGTATATAAAAACGTCGAAAATATCTGTCTACTACTACAACCGATGTAACTTAAATTATTTCACCCTCACAGATAACGTCTCCAAATCAACATGCAAAGGTGAATAAAATGCATATTAGATGTACGCACACACATACACACAGACACACACAAGCGAATACCGATTATCATATAAATCCCGCATAGACAAACTATGATACACATGCACATATGACTTATACACACAAACATTGCATGACAAGACAGTTGTATGTGAGGTTTGCTTAACTAATAAAAAGCAAACAACACAAACATTAATATACCATTTTCTTTTCTCTTCCATATGTCATTTTCTGACTTAGCTTTAGTAAAAGCAAAACATGTTAAATATATAAACGTTTCCAATTTGTTCCTCATCCTATCATATATATTTTATTTTAAACTTATCATGGCCTACAATACTATTTCTATAATATATATATTGTATAAACTTATTTAAATATATATATATATATATATATATATATATATATATATATATATATACTACTGTACATGTAAAAATAATTTTAAAAACAAAATTAACCTATTGGTAGAGATATACATATCCCCCAGAATATTTCTTAGTAATTTAAATGTATACTCTTAACCGGAAATAGATTGTCGAGTCGTAATATGACAGATCCCCAAGAGTTGTATGAATACCACCCACCCCTAACATCTAACCTACATTTTAAATATTTCTGTTTTACCTTTGAACTTTCTTTTGATTAGTTAAATGAGACATACCCATAAGATTTTATAATCTGGACCCTCTCCATCTTAACTCTTTAATAAGCAAACATATTGTTTTCTATTTTCAAATGTAAATCATTACATAAAAAAAAGTTTCCAAATTTTGTCTGATGACAAGATAAAAATTTTATGTCTCAAAACATAGAAATTTCCATGTCGCAATGTAAAATATTTTTAATAAAAATATTCTTTCTCTCTCTCTCTCTCATATATATATATATATATATATATATATATATATATATATATATATATATATATATATATATCTGAAATAAATAAATCCTAATTACCCAGGTGCAAATTTATGCTCTACTTATTGAACATTCTTCATTTCAGCGTATTGCTCACTGGGTTTTTCTTCTTTGTACCAGAGATTTAAAGGTACTGAACGATTTCTTTGGCCATGTTCAGACGTTTCTGGTGCTTTCTTTTTTTTCCACTTTTCCTCGGATGCCAATTTATTTGAAAATTGTGCTATCCAGGTTTTTCCACCCACCGAGTTTAAATAAATTTACATTATATATATATATATATATATATATATATATATATATAAAAAGATTTTTTTGTTTAACGTTCTTTTTAGATACATTTAAATAAATGCTCTGTTTATAATAAACAGTATAGTAACATTTACCGGCCTGAATGTCCGAGAAATTTTCATAGAAAATATTCGTTCTTTGAAAATTTCTCGGACATGAGAAATGAGGCCGGTAAATGTTATTTAATACTGTTTATCATAAACAGAGCATTTATTTAAATACTTGTTTCTATAAAAAGAACGTTAAACATAAAAAATGTCTTTAATAAATAAATTGTCGGACTTTGTCCATTTCTTAATATATATATATATATATATATTCTTTTCCCGTGTTTTTCCTTTGTCTTCTTATTTACCGCACATTCTTTACACTCACTTCCCTCAACTCCTTTCAGTTTTGGATTCCTAATATTTTAGGTATGTTTTTCGGCCAGAAAGCTTAAGTGATTTCAGTCCTTGGAGGGATTTGTAAGGCACGGCTTATCATTTCTCAGTTGCGTCTCTGTCTTTGGGCAGAGTGCGCTCAGGGGGTAACTGAGAAAATTATATTGAGATGTGCCCAGCCCTGGAGAACAACTGCCCGAGGCCGCGCCCTCCCATTGCACGAGAGAGCGGGATCGGTGCTCGCATGGAGGCGACTGTTGCGGGGGCTGTAGGCAATTTTTGTCCCTTGCCCGGACACACACCCTCGGGTCCCCACTTTAAAAAGACCTTGTGTCACATCTCGTCTTGGTGGGGGAACGAGTAAACACCGTATGTGATTTCATTCAGGATTGCTGGGGGAAAGAACAGATACTACACTCTGATTCTTGATAGAAAAGCGCTATGTTTGTAGATAAATACGCAGAAAGATAGTGTAGATAATTTTCATCTGATCGCCAGAGATTGTCGGACGGCGATCGCTGACATTCAACTCTTCAAATACCCAGAATTCGTTATAGCATTGGTTTTTTGTTTTTTTTTTAACTTTGCAAGTGGCATAATCAACATTATCTCTTTCCTTCGCTTGTGTTTTCTTCTTCTAATCTTTTCTCTAAGATCTTTTGCTATTGACTCGCATTATTATACAATCACGGATTATCTGCATAGATGAACATTTTCTGGCAATTCCAAGGCTTGTTTCTATTTCTTCTTTCACCCAGTGGTGATCTACATTGACTTCTGCCATTATTTGACAGATTTCTTTCTGTTTAAAACAATTCAATCTAGTCTTTTAGACTGAGTAGCCTGATCCATTTGATTATATTAAATTTATTATTTCTTTTTTTATATATATATTCATTTTTTTTTCTTAACACAAGGAAAACATTCGGGCTCATATTACATTCGACATTATCATCAAAACATCTTGGTGGTCCAGGATTCTGGTTTCAATCTTAAAAGGCATGTCTAGCATTCTCATTTAGCGAAACCAATGGTGCTAATAAAAAAATCTCATCTTGCCGTTGTTAAATAAGGCTAAATGCGCGTGTGTGTGTGTATGTGTAGTTTTGTTATTTTGTCAACGTTAGTAATATAATACGATTTCAAAATGCTTTATATTTTCCCATACAGATTTTATTAACCTTCACATCTAAAGAATTATGTTAAGCTATGTCGATATTAGACGGCATATCTTATTTACTATCTTTCTTTTTTTATTTTTATTTTTTTGTTTCCCTTCCAGTCGCTTCATTTAGAGGCTTAACTCTGGCAAACCCCTGGGTCACGGTGACATAGTCATTTAAGAGAAGAAAAAAATTAAAACACTCTCTCTTTTGTCTTTTAAACATAAGAACGAATATTTCTCTTCTCCCCCCACAGCTATGGTTAAATAGTAGGACAGACTGAGTACAATAGCCTTGGGTGAGAGCCAGTCTAGGAGAAGGAAAACTCTGAATTCAAAACTGTGTGTAGGCTTAGCAAAGGACATACGATGCATATAAGGAAACGATCGTTCGCATTGACTCAATGATCCCGACTACAGTTGTCTTTTTGTACTACTATTATCAGTAACATTAGTACTATTACATATTACTAGTAATATTATTGCTATTATATGTGAAAATATTTCTACAGCTTAAAATATTCATCATCATCATCATCATCATCATCAATATCATTAATCCCATGACCGGGTATGGTCGAAGGGTCAATGCGCAGTTGAGCACCTGATCAGTTTTCTCCATATGTCTGAATTGAAAATTGGAGTGGCATTTATTCGTGCGTAGCGTGTCTTGGGCAAGTAGACCTGGCGGGGCCCATCTCCCCCAGATCAAACTATAGGGGATGTCGTCCAACTTGAAGGCTCGCCTTGGTCACGAACACTTAGCTGTTGTTTCCAGCGAAGGGACCCTTCGCCCTGACTGAGTTGTGTATTTGGGAAGTAATCCCTTTTAAATAGATGTTTTGCTAAACAAAAGTGACAAGGTCCATATTCTTCATTCCCCGAACACGGCTAGTACATTAAATTATGAACATGGCCACTATGTAATGGCCGTATTTGAAAATTAAATGATCTTATTGATTTCGTAAGTTACTTGATCAGATCTATCTTTTTTTTGTTATTCGCTGGTGTTTCACTCTTTAAATCTTTCTCGAGATCTTTGCTATTGAATAGCGATTCCGTGTCATTAGAGTACTGGCTTCACAGATATCTATGGATTTCTGTCAACTCCATTACGCTAGATGGGCCAAGAAGAGTTATCTACCCTTTACCAGGTCTTGTCTTTAACGCTGATGGATGTCTATCCTTCTTAATCACAAGAAAAACCTGATAGGGGAACTGGTTTAGTCGTTGATGTGGCAGATATTACGGGGCATAGTGTGTCATCACAACCAGTAAAGTCTCATGACACCTATTAAAATGATGCTATTATTTACAATAAAATATTACTATTCTTATTATATAAAAAAAGGTAATAATGATGAAACATAAACATGCAGGCTGGTCCGGAAGTCTTGTCACCTCCTCACCAAAAAGTAATGAGAACAATAAAAGAACATGTAATATAGTAATACAAAGCACGTGTACTGGATTCAGTTTATTCTCTTTCATTGACGCTGTCACACATCTACAAGGTTTTTATGAACATCATTTTCGTGGCACAAAATTAAATAGAAAATTATATTATATAGGGTTGACAAGACTTTTGGACCACCCTGTACAATTAACCTACTGATAGAGACTGAAAGTTTATCTGAGGAATAGCAAAGATAATGGTGAAAATAACTGTTTTCATGCAAGAAACATTCGGTATCCATTGCCTGAATTATTAGTGTTGCTGACAGACGAAATTAAAAAAAAATGTTTTTCTTAAAGAGTTTTTCAGTAAGTTAGTCTTATCAAGTCCACGAACTGTTAATTATTAGTGGGAATTTAAGTTTAATAATAATAAAAAAAAACATTAAAATCTTCAAAGCGAAGGTATTAATGTCATTGCACTATTACCGGACAAACTTACTGAAATGAAAAGTTTAATGTCCTCAAAAATGATAGGTTCGTGAAAAAACAAAGATACTAAAGCAGTCTGCGAGATAAGACTCGATCAAAAATTTTTTTTAAAAATATGCAGAGAAAGAAAAAAGGAAACACTGACAAATCCGACTAGTGTGATGTAATATAAAACATTACAAAATAAAATGTTACAGAATAATGAAATTAAATTTTGTTGATAGATGAATGGACAAACAAATGATGGAAATCTGATAGAATAGAAAAAAATGTTTTTATGAAGTGCAGAAAGAAACGTGAATAGAAAAGAAAAAAAAGGTATTGAACAATCTTAAAAAAAGGAATGCTATCCAGTCGAAGAGAAATATGAGATGCATCTAATTAATTTACATTATTTATATGGAGAGTTGAGTTAAAGGGAGATAACTGAGACATCCGTAAGATACATGGCATGTGGAACTAGAACAGTCTATCCCGATGGACGAAATAAAGGGTTAAGTTCGTAATTCCAATCATCCGAAGAAGGCCGAAGCGTACAACGGCCGAAACGTCGTGAATATGGCAATAAAGATGCGGACAACAGTTCGAACAATGCAAACAATGTAAATAATTACAGTACCTCATCTCAGAAATATAGGCACAAATCCAAAATAATAAACGCTAAGAAGAAAAAAATGGTAAATTAGAAGGCATAAGAAAGCGATGGATTCCACAGGATAAGCTACAAGAGATTCATTTATATCATTTATATTAATTTCGGTCACATTTTCTTTTAAGTTTTACCTTGTATAAGGCCCGGGAGTTAGTTGGGTTAGAGGTTTGCATTAAAAGGTAATTTATGCAGATAGGAAAGGGGATAACTGTTAACCCTATACATGAACAGGTCAAGATTTTAGTGATCGGGAAAACATCCTCTTGGGAGTTGCTTCTACAGTGCTGTGGTTCGCGGGTTGAAGCTGTTCGAGCGGAACTTACTTCTCACCAATGGAACACAGATGAAATGTGGGTAGTTTGCAACAATATGAGAGCCATGGCGGGTCCTAGCCATGAAAGTTAGAACTGGCAGAACCAAGGAATTTAATTATGTTCCTCGCTGGCTACTGCTGCAAATGTGAAAACAAAAATTCAATTTTAATGGCATACTGTATCCTAAATTTTTATATGCTTCAATCGTATTTTGACCTTATATTTAATAATTTAGCGATTCGTGATTTCAAAGGAGACCATTGCACATGCCTTTGAAACTTTTGCCAGTCCTTCAATTTGTCTAAATTCATTGTCTCTCATTAGCTGTCGAATTTGAAGCCCGGCAGATTCCTTTAATTTTAGCATCCTTATACATCGGGAATGTTATTTTTAAATATAAAAATGGCGGATTATCGTGTTTCAAGGCTTTCACAAATTGTTTTATTAAGTCCAATTTTATATGAATTAGTTGCAATTAGTTGTTTTCCTTGGACATTTTGGTCCACATATAATATTATGAGAACCAATTTTTGATTTATTTATTAATGGCCATTCTTTGCGTCTGTAGTGTTCATCTCGTGTTCGGCTGTTCCATTTAAACAAAAAGCATAGATTTCGTATAGCCTGCCTGCAGTCCATTCAGAATAGCGACGACCGTAAAGATCTGCATATGATAACCACTTATGCTCATTGTATTTGGTTTAAATTAAAATGCAAGTTTTTGTGAGTTTCTTATAAAACAACGGAATGAACTAAAAGAATTGATGTTATTATATTTTCAATATGCAAAAGTACGACTTTCGTATTATAAAGAGAGGCAAGTTCTTCAAAAAATCCAGATAGGTAAATAAAGTAATGTAATGAATATGCATACACCTGGATTCCCCCTCACAGTAATATGATTGGCTGGTGTCAGCCATAAATACAGACTGATGTGGAGGTACATGGACGACGCCTATTGTCTTCGCCTATTGTCTACCTCTAGGACGAGGACCAGTCCATTACGGTAACCTGCTAGATTGTCCTACCCGGTTACAGTAGTCCAAAACCACTTTGCTACTTCGAACAAATATATCCCTTTCCGGGACATATCATATAACAATTATAGACATAATAAACGGAATATACAACAATGGTGATATACCAGAATAAGTAGATCCATTTTCATAACTCTGCCTAAAAAGCCAGTTGCTAAAGAATACAATCTGCATCGGATAATCAGACTAATGAGCCACATTATAAACATTATCATTCGAATTCTGACGAATAAAAGGCGCAAGAGAATCAGACCGGAGATAGTTTCGTTAAATACACTGGAGCAATGAATACAATTTTTATGCTCAGAATGTTACCAGAAAGAGCAACACATATGCAAAAGAATGTATACCTATGCTCTATATATTATGAAAAAGCTTTTGATAAAGTACATCACAAAGAAATGTTGGAATGGCCAGGTAAGCTTCATTTATTTGGGAAGGGTATTACAGTTACCAAGATTAATACTAGGAGGTAACCACCTACATACAGAGAGAAAAGAAATATACAATTATATAAAGGTGTGTAAGGCAAGGATGTCTTTTCGACAGATCAATTCAACTTTTACAGTGAAGGAACCTTAAGAGAATTAGAAAATTTCCGAGGATCCATTGTTGGCTGCTTCAATCCTAACAATATTAATATGCAGATGACACCGAGAAATAGAAAAGAAACTACAGCAGCTCTTACGGAATGTAGTCAAGGAAAGCGAGAAGAAAGGACTAATCATCAATTGAAAGAAGAGAGAATGTATGATTATAAGCAAAAAGAACATCCCAACATGTTAATTACAAAATGGAGATACCAAATTCAAACAAGTACAAAAATGTCAATATCCAGGATGTGTTTTAACAGCGGACGAAAAACGCAACACCGAAATAAGAAAGCGCATTGGGTGAGCGAAAGATGCCTTCAAAAAGCTAAACGATGTAATAAGAAACAGGAAAAATTCATTAGAAACAATGCAAAGAGAAGTGAATTGTTATGTAATATCAGTCCTCCTATATGGCATTGAATGCTTGACAATGTCATCACAACTGAAGATCATACTTGAGGCAACAGAAATGTGTCTCTACAGAAGGATGCTTAGGATACTAGGGTGAGAACATGTGAGCAATGGCGAAGATTTAAGGAACATGAAAACGAAAAGGACACTTACATGTAGCATCAGAAAAGACAACTCGAATTTCTAGGGCACATAATGAGGAAAGAGGGCTTAGAAAATTTGACACTCACAGGACATATTGAAGGCAAGAGTAAGAGAACCGTGCATCGATTAATCAATCTAACGATTCAGCAGATATAGGGATTAGGAGAGATAACAGAAAGATAAATCTCACTAAGAGTTTGAAAAGATATATAGTTGTGCGAGCTATGATCGTCTGCATTCTGAATGGACACGGCACAGAGAAGAAGAAGAAGAAGAAGAAGAAGAAGAAGAAGAAGAAGAAGAAGAAGAAGACATGGCAACCCAAATAATGAGTCGTAGTGTATATGTAAGTTTTTGCTTTCACACACTGGCACATAAACTGTATCAGCTTTTATTGGTGTCAGATTGTTTTTCTTATTCGCCTTTCTGTTCTCACAGTCAAATAAGAAAGAGCAAATCCATTCACGGCGACTATTTCAACAATTCCTTCCTGGTAATTATGTCACACGATAGTGAACAGTGGATTAAAAGGAAGAAACATTGTGACATTTTTTTTAGACGATTTCACTTCTAAGCCATTTCCCTTTCAAAACAAATTTATTGCATTTAAAATAAGCAGAATTTCAAGAATTAAACAATAAAGAGAATACAAGCCTTAAGACCTAAAAAATAATTCTACACGACCGCCGTGGTATGAATTAGTCATTAGCATGTTAATCTCGTAAAGTATGACTATGATAGTGGGTTCGAATCACATGTGGGTGTTCAAAGAGATCGAATTTAGTACATAACTAACAATTACACTGATCAACAAATATCTTGTTGCCAGCTTGGAAACACTGTTTCTTCGCTAATTTGAAGGCACCGAATCCAAGAATGACTTACATTTTTTTCACTCTGTACCAAAATGAAACTCTTCAACACATACTTTGGTGCCAGGATTGAAATACTCATTCTTGGCTAATCTGAAGGCACCGAATCCAAAAATGACTTCCAATTTTTTCGTATTATTTACTGCTTACTCTGTACCAAAATGTCTCATGTTGGCAAAAATGTTCATTTTTACCTGATTTGTTTATCGAGTGAATTCACGGTATCAGATTAAAAAATGAAAAATCTAAAATCATAATCAGTTCCAATGAATCTTTATTAATGAAAAGTAATCTGATATCTCAATGATGAATGATGGCTTCATTAGATTTTACCGTAACCTGACCATTTTTATAAGTAACTAACAATATGTATAGATATTTCAGTGCATATTAGTATACAAACTATTAAAGACTATTCATAATCAAGCTATAAGTCTTATCAGTGATGTGTATTTTTTGCGCAAACTGCATCATTATGAACATGACCTATTGATGTAATGAATATGCATACACCTAGGTTCCCCCTCACAGTAATATGATTGGCTGGTGTCAGCCATAAATACAGACTGATGTGGAGGTAATGAGACGACGCCTATTGCCTACGCCTATTGTCTACCTCTAGGACGAGGACCAGTCCATTACGGTAACCTGTTAGATTGTCCTACCCGGTTACAGTAGTCAACAACTACTTTGCTACTTCGAACAAATATATCCCTTTCCGGGACATATCGCCTATATAAGATAGGTTTAGTATTTTATATGAATTTATTGAATTTAGTTGGTAAGTAATGTGTAGTGTTAAGTATGAATTTAAAACAAAACTAAAATCTTTTTTTTACTTCGTATCCAATTATAACGTTATTACCACATTTTGTTTTATTTCTTGACCTTTTAACTAAAACAATAACTTTAAACATGGGGCGCAAGAACAATCCTGATTTCTTCTGTAGCGAGGTAACAAGAACGAATAACAGAAAAACGATCAATTATCTTGTCAGAAAAGTCTATCATGTTTCATTTAAAGTGAAACTGGGCCATCAGGACAAATCGTGAGCAACAAATATTGTCTGCAAAACATGACAGTAGCACTTAGGCCAGTGGACTAGGGGTACTCGAATTTCGCTTAAGTTTGGCATTCTGATGATCTGGCGCTAGTCACAAAATCACATCGACGACTGTTACTTCTGCTTAATTGACATTGTTGGCCTCAACAATAAGAAGTGGAAATCTGATAACTAACTTTCTCTCAATTTAGCTATCAGACCTGTACAATAATCCGATGACATCCTGGGTCTTGTCATCAAAATTTTTACGTCATTGAAGAGTAGGACCATGATGATGAGAAAGATTTCATCGATACGGGCAAGACTGACAATAACAATGGTTTTGTGGGATTATCATCTGAACCTATATTATCCATAAGAGCTGAGGGACCTAATCAGGGATTTGAATTTATCAAGACTGAAGGAGAAAAATATACTTAAGAAAAGAACAAAAGTTACATTTAATCGCAAGAGAAATGCTGAATTTGTTTCCTACTTCAATGAAATCAATGAACTTGCATATTGCAACAATATCGAAAGGATTTTGCTGCGTCTTGTCATTCAGGAATATGATGAAAAGTGAAAGTTCTTACCATGATTATTCTTTTTCAAATTTTTAACTTTATATTTAATATGATTTTAATGTTTTTATTTTCTTTTCTTCTTGCCTTGTAGTTGAAAATTTATTTGATTTGCCTTTGCATAATTGTTCGTTTTTTCCTATTCAGACATATGACTTAAAAAAAGCAGTTTTCCTGTTTTGGAGCATCTTTTGAATCAAGGAAACGAGAGCCAACTCGGAAAAATGACTACGATATTCGAATTCATCGCCGTGAGATTGTTTGAAGTTAGCTATGATATTCCTTGAACCATTTTCAAAGAAATCTGTATAATAGTGTTTTTCAACTCTACGGGATTCTTTTACCTGCATCTTCTTCATCATCTATGTGTCATGTACCTTTAGAACATTGGCAATTATGGCTCTCCACAAACTCCGTGACCTTAGCAGCGTTTCTTCCTTCGCCAAGACTCGTGCCACTTTTCATCAGCCATTCCTACAAGTACGTCAGATAAGTGGCGTGTTCTTTCATCTAAATATCTTGCCCCCGATTAGCCTAGTGATGATTAAACTTTCCAAACCTTCCTTCCTCATTATGTGTCCATAAAATAAAAGCAGTCTCTTTCTGATTCTAAATGTTCTTTTGTTATAGTTTTCTTTAAGACTTCCTCGTTGCTTACTCACAAACATCCAAGGAATTATCAGTATCCTTCTGTAGAACCATAATTCTGTCGCTTCCAGTTTCTTTATCTGTGGTGAGATTATCCAGCATTTGCTGCCATAAAAGAATATGGATATCACATAGCAATCCAGCACTTTTTTCTTTGATTCTAACGAAATGTTTCTATTTCTCGGCAATTAACTTAACTTTTGGATTACATTTCCCTAATCTGATGCGAATTGGGTTTTCGGTGTTTCATTTTTTTCATCCACTTCCCAAGATACTTAAACTTTTGTACTTGCATATTGATTTCATCGCCGATTTGTAGTACTTTCTGGAAGTAAAAGATGGCGTAATGATTAACAACGACGAGGGATAGTTCTAGTTACTACGCTTACTCACAAAAGGATGTTTCCTTGATCGTTACAATCTTAAATTAGATTGTTTGGTCTCGTATTTGCTGAAGAGTAATATGAAAAAAAAAATAGATTGCCTGTACTCTGATCTATTAAAACACACACTGACTGAAAAACACACCATCTTTTGCCTTGTTACAGACACTAGTTGAGCGTTAATTTGGCAAAATGTCGTCTGACATGAAACTGCGTACGAGGCTGTGATGTGCTATTTAATTACTCCCTGCAGAAATAAAACTGCAGCGTTGATAATCATATTAGTAGATGTTTGCCGAAGATTTATGGAAAACAAACAATGAATTTGAGCATAGTTATTTTGGGATAATAGATTTCAGCAGTGGCGTAAATAATGGGCCGTCTTCGCTTCTGCAAATACATCCGGGCCCGACATGCAGGATCTTTTTCAACACTAGCTAAATTGTATAGCTATGATCGTGTCTATAGGGAACGAGAAGTTTTTGTAGTTGAAAATTGTTATGGTCCGGTTCCTTGTACCACGGTGATAGTCCAAGGTAGAACCAATAAAGCAGAACTCGAACACTGGTATGGAATAACACAGATATATTACAAACAGGAATCTATACAGAGAAGTAGAAGTGTTAGTATGAACAATCAGGTTTAGTAGAGAGAAACAATGTAGTCTCGACCAGTATCACTATTCCAATGTTTTGCAGTAATTGTCTGAACGTGACTCTGTTTCGGACTGCTTCTGACTCGACTCTTGACTCGACTTGAACTACTCACTCCTTGCCTACTCCTGAGGCGCAGTATTTATTAAGTATGGAATAATCCATTATTATTATTATTATTATGGGTAAGATCCCATAACAAAAATTAAATTAAATTTGGAGCTTTCCTTTTAAAATCATTAAAAATCGCAGCTTTCTTTTTTATTATTACAGATATTAGATCGTGTAATTAAAAAAAAAAACAATTTTTCAAATGAATAATTATTTATTGATGCTGAGGTTGAATAAGAAAAAAAATAAGGAATTTTTTTTTTTTTTAATCGAATGTATCCCACGCAAGAGAGTAAAGTCACTAAGACACAAAGAACTACTGGGTGTGCAAGAATTAGAAAACAGAAGCATTATTGAGAAGCGAGAACAACAGAAGTGTAATTAGGAAGACAGTAGATAATGATTGATATTAACTTTCAAGTTTTTGAAGATCAATCTTGACTGAAAAGCGAGAAACAGGAAGAGAGTTTAACAAGCGAGAAGTGCGAGAAAAGAAAATATTATCGTAGAACTTATGTTTACATATGGCTAATTCAACTGTAAATTGATGACATCTTGTTGCTAATCCAGTACTGGGCTATGATTATTATAATTATTATTATTATTATTTTTATTTTCTTTGATTTCTGGCGTTTACACATTCCTTTCCGGGTCCCGTCCAGGGACCTAAGGTTAGAAATGGGATCATGACACTTTCCACTGACACACACAAAAAAAAAAAATACATAGATAAAGCCCTTCGCAAAGTGTGGGCTGTACTTGTCAGAACAATTTTTTGTATCTCCTTGAGGCATGGACTTCCAGGAATCCCTTCAATTAGTCTACTGCAATCAGTCCTAGGACTCCAACTACAACAGGGATTGTTGATGTTCCCATATGCCACATTTTCGAGATTTCTATTTCAAGGTCCTTGTATTTTGACAGCTTTTTGAATATCTTCAAAGATACATTGCAGTCAGCAAGGACTGCCATATCAATAAGGAGGCACCGTTTTTGTTTGTGGTCTTTAATAACATCATCTGGGTGGTTGACTTTGATTGTTCTGTCAGTGTGTATTGTGTAGTCCCATAGAATTGTAACAGGTCCTATCTCCGTAACCGGGTCTGGGTGGTGTTCATACCAGTTTCTTTCAGTTTCCTTCACGTAGAAGTTGCAAATTTTCCAGTGCAGATATTGGCCCACTCTGTCATGCCGGGTTTTATATTCAGTGGGTGCCAATATCGTTCAATCTGATACAAGATGATCAATCGTTTCTGGATATTTATCACAGAATCTTCAATTTGGGCTAACACAATATTTTATTATATGTGCTTGATAATTCCTTGTTAGCAAGCATTGGTCCAGTGCAGCAAGGATAAAACCTTCAGTTTCCGCTTTCAACCCTGCACTACGTAGCCACTGATGCGTACGGATTTTGTCTACCTCAGTTTGTTTGGTACGGGCAAAGTATTGGCCATGAAGCGGTTTATCTTGCCATCGCTTCTGTATCTGGTTGGTTGCATTTGTCTTTGCTGTCCTTTTTAAGTATTTTGCAGTTTCAGCCGGTGTATTGTTCTGTAGTTGCATCTCTACGCCCATTTGAAACTCCATTTTGAATTTGTTGGCTTCTTTTATTACGGAGTAAAGACGCTTACTACTTTCATATTCCTTGACACATACCATCATCCAGTTTTCTGTAGTTTCCAAGTATCTTTGGCGGCCATTTGTTGTAGTTTTGTAGGACAGTTCTAGTTGAACTAATCCTCTGCCTCCTTCAGATCTGGGCACATACAGACGGTCAACATCAGCTTTGGGATGATGCATGCGGTAGCAAGTGAGAAGCTTTCTCGTTTTGGCGTCCATTCGCTTAATTTCAGCTATGGTCCAGTTAAGGACATTAAAGCTGTATTGCACCACAGGGACAGCTAATGTGTTTATGGCTGATATTCTGTTTTTTGAGTTTAGCTCAGTTTTTAGTACCAGACGTACACTCCTTTAGTACTCTTTTCTTATTTTTTCCTTCATTTGGGGGTGTTGTATGCCATCTTCTTTGCTAATTCCTAGGTACTTATAAGCTTCATCATGCTCCAGTTCCCTAATCTTTGTGACAAAATCTAAATCTATTAAAGGTATTTCTGTAATTCTACCTTTCTTGAATGTTCAGTCAGAAATGGCATCATGACAATTTCCACTGAGCATTTTGAAAAACACCCCCAAAACCCGTAAGAGTACACATATTTTACACAGATAAAGCCCTTCATAAGATGTGGGCTGTATATGTGAGTAACATTTTTTTAAATTTCTCCAAGGCTTGAACTACCAGGAAACGCTTCAATGAGCTTATCGGAACCTTTTCCAATCAATCCGAGGACTCCAACTACAACTGGAATTGCTGATGTCTTCATATGCTACATTTTCGAGATTTCAAGGTCCTTGTAATTTGATAGTTTTTTGAAGATCTTCAAAGACACATTGCAGTCCGCAGTGACTGCAATGTAAATAAGAAGGCACATTTTGCTTCTGTGGTTTCTGATCACCATGTCTGGGCGATTAACTTTGAGTGTCCGTCTGTTTGTATTGTCAAGTTCCATAAAATTGTTACAGGTCCTATGTCTGTAATCTGGTCTGGAAGATGTTCATACCAATTTCTTATTATTTCTTCTTGTCAAGCGAATATTATCAAGCAAGTACTATAAGAGCGAGTGTTATTCGAAGGCGTCTGACACCAGAATTGTTCAACGGCGTTACTATAGTTGTATCTGCGATTACAAAGTCTCTACTACAACGCGCATTACGAAAGTGACAACGAGTATTCGTTGGCATCACAAAAGTGATTTCCCTTTCTCCCTTTTCCTTTCTCTCCCTCTTTTACTATTCCCGTCTCCCTCTTTCGCTCCCTCTCTCCCTAATCAGCTTCTTCTTCTTCTTCTTCTTCTTCTTCTTCTTCTTCTTCTTCTTCTTCTTTATATATTAGTAGATATGTAAATTTCGGGGTAGCGTAACAACTATTGGTATGGTGTTGGCGAATCCTGTTTGAATTTCATTTCAGTCTGATTATATTCACTTCTAACGGCTAATATCCCTAAAATTTCGTCCGCGTCACAATACGTTGGTTAACACGAGGTAAATTCGCTATTATTATTAGCTTACTTATGTTTCAAATATAAAACAATTTTTCGCATTAAAAAATAACAAATTGAGGCACATTCACCCGCCAACACTGACAAGTAGATCATAATATATCTAAATATATATGAATTATTTTATCACTTTAAAAAAGGATTGTTATATCGTGGATAATACGATATAATCAACCAGGTAATCCCGAGTGGAAAGATTACACTAACACAGGAATAAAAGGTAAAACAATAACAAGGTTTTATTCTACGGGAAGTACAATGAGTAAGAGGTCGTAATTATAACAATCAGTAAAACGTCAGATCCGTCACGGAGATCGTAGTGTGTCTCTTCTACGCTTCGACTACAATAGTTCGTCACGTCCTTTATTCTCCCAGTCACGTCTCTTCTAGACTGAGCAATCATAATTGGAGGTGTGTTAGGTTGTTCCACTATAACAATGATATTAAATTATTTTCAATTAAATATTCGAGAAATATTATTAAAGTAAAATGTGTGGAGTTCGAACCTTCGTCATCAGTTGCAGAATAAATCGTTAGATCCGGTGATCTAGATCGACTAAAACACGGATAGAATCGCCGATCGAACACAGTACCTATATATATATATATATATATATATATATATATATATATTTGGTAGGGGGCAGATCGAGAAACTGGTTGAGATAGTTATATTCAAAATTACAGCAATACTCTTGCAAAAGTTATGATTCCATCGTTTCTCCCCTACCCGGATATAGGTTAAATAACAGAGCGACTAGTCTTGAAGATGATCGAGTTTGTAACCTTGGCTAAGCCACTGCTATACAGAGATGAATTTCACAATTAAATGAACTGATTAAGTAGCGTACACACACACACACGCACACACACACACACATATATATATATATATATATATATATATATATATATATATATTGTATTTAGGCAGCAATTTTTCATTGATGCATGTTTCATTAAATAATATAGACAAGTTTTGTCTATTTATTCTAAGTAAGTTCTTTTCATATTGTCTGATAAGCTTAATAACATTATCATTAAAAGACAAGAGGAAGTCACCATATTGATACATGTTTTAATCCTATCTAAGCTTTCGGCTTACATAAGCCATTATCAAAGATGACAGTTAGATTTCAGTATACCAACGGCTGCCCATGCTTAATACTTCTCGTTTTCACTCTCGCGTGGTCATGTGTGACGTCACGAGCTGCGATGCAATTTTCGCATCCGCGTCTCGTATAAACGTGTTTGTCGTTGCTTTGGATTTTTTCATGCAACAAAAACAGACCATCATTATTGTTTTGTCCGTATATTGTTCGATATATTGAAATGTAATAGGATGATCTCCTTTCATCGTTCAATGATAACCTTATCACACAATGTGAAAGGAACTTACTTAAAATAAATAGACATTAACCAATGTTAGCTTAATTACCGCCGAACCGATTTTGCTATGGAACAAAAACATCAACCAGAAAACTCAATGCATGCCTCGTCAGATCGAGACATTCATATGGATGTCATGAATGGCATGAAACCAGTTCAAATCTATCTAAATTGTCAGCTGTATCCAACCACTTTCTAAGATCAATGGTTAAAAATGTCTTTGCGCGAGTGAAGCCTCAGGGCATTGGTAAAGATCATTCATCGTTGAACATTGTGGACTGACACTACAGATTCACAAACAAGGTAATAAAACATTTTTGAAGATTTATATCTGCAGTCCAAACTCAAGATAAATCTTTCCAAAATAGAAACTGTGATCTGAAATTGAAATGAAAGCAATGATAGCATATATACTGAATCCATCATAAAAATTAAAGACAGGAAATTAGTAAATACCGAACACTTCAAATGCCTCTGTGTATGGATCAGTTATGACAAAAGGAAATATAACAGAATAGGCTTCATCAGAGGTAGCTGTGCCTAACAATGCAAATTGCTACAAAACCAAAACATCAATCTGAAAACTCAAGACATATTCTTAAATAGCTTCATCAGATCAAGACTTTCATATGGATATCATGCATGGCACCAAATCTAAACTGACAGCTGTATACATCCACTTTCTATGGTCAATGATCAAAAAAGTCTTTGCGCAAGTGAAGCCTCAGGGAATTGGCAAAGATCATTCATCTTTGAACATTGTGGAATGACACTACAGATTCACAAACAAGGAATTGTACCAAACACAAGCCACATGACTTGAGGACTACCAACAGCAGCAACAACTAAAATCGATATCACATGTAACTACAAAAGAAAATAATGACATAATCAAGATATTCATATTTTACACTACTTCAAATAAAAAGTTAGGAAAGAAGCCCCCATTAATACACGAAAGAGAGATAACAGCCGCAGAACTTGAAAAACCTATTTTCCTAAAACAGTACTGACTGCTTGGGCAATAAATACGAAATGTTTCCTTGTAGGGAAATGGCTAATATTATGATAATGTCTTGAGTACAAAATACCAAATTTAAGACATTCATCTAAGAACACTGTGAATTGACACTACAGATTTACAAACAAGGAACTGTACCAAATAACACAAACCACATGACTTGAGGACTACCAACAACAGCAACAACTAAAATGGATAGCACAACAGAAAATAATGCCTTAATTAACATCCCACACCAACTCAAATAGAAGTTTCGGAAGGAAACCAACATTAATACTGGAAAGAGCGATAAAAGCTTCAGGAACCAGTTTTCCTAATGAAGTATTTTAAGAGAAAAATCTTATGAATTTCAACCGAAAACTGTACTGGTTGCTCGGTCAACGAATACTAAATGTTTCATTGTGTGAGAATCCGTTTTGCCTTCCATCAACATGGCTGATGCTAACCTCCAGGAGAATAATTCATTGCGTTTTCTTGGACTAAAGTTTTTTTACTGAAATGAAGAGGAAAGATTATATGGAATCAATTGTTAAGTTTACTGTTCGTTATGTTTGTTCAATGTGTCGTGCTAGACAATGTTTTTCTCGCCAGAATCCATCTTACATGTTTATAAGTCTAGCCGTCTCAATTTCTTTGAATATTGCTCCATATCTGGTCTGGTGTTCCTGTTATATATTTAGAGATTCTTGATAAAATCCGAAGAAGAATCTGCAATGTTATTGATCCTGCCCTGGCGTCTCGCCTTCAGTCACTTTTTCCACCGCCATAATGTAGCCTCTCTGTGCCTTTTCTATAAATACTCTCATGGTAATTGTTCTGATGAATTTTCCTCTGTGGTACCTAGACTTTATGAATTTAAACACAGTAGTAGATTGGCTGAAAGATTTCATCATTTTACAGTTGAAATGGCCGCTAGATGAAACCGTAAGTTCTATGCTAATAGTTTCTTCTATCGCACTTCTTGCTTGTTAAAATCTCTTCCGGCTTGTGAATCGTTATCCTCTGCCTTCTTAATTCTTGTTCTTTTTTATGTTTTCTCTGCTTTATAGTGTTTTCCTCATACTCTGTAACACCCAGTAACCATTTCCGTCTTAGTAAGTTTATTGCCTTTCTTGATTAGAAATTATAAAAAGAGAAACCATTATACCATAATATTTATAAAGAGGTAGGTATTGGCCGAAATTTTTCTTCTATCTAGAAAAAGACATAGCTTGGTTTTACACTTGAGTTTATAGGTAGCAATAGATCATGTTTATACTCGCGTTCTTATGTACACATAGGTTTAGTTTGTTATTGAGTCTATAGGTAAACATAAGGTCTTCCATACTGGAATCCGTAAGAATCCCACCCGGTAGGTGACCTCTTATATTTTTGCGGTGAAGTAATACACCACTGCAGGGGATGATGTCTGTGTATTCAACTCCCCGCCAACAGAGCAAGGGAAGGAGAGAGAGAGAGTAAAAGAAACATTAATGAAAAGATTGACAATGACACATGTGTGTACGTATAAGTTTGTTTGTCAATAAGAAAATCTTTATTATATTGTGGTTTTTCCATTAAGGGTTAGCCGGTTAAAATCGGAGAGAGCAACTGTCTTTCTAGATTAGGAGACTGAACAGCAAGTCAGTTGTTTTTCGTCTCTTCACCGCCCATTCACATTTCTTTTTACAATTCCCCAACTTTCTGTTGTTCGCCTTCTCTTCTCGCTTGACTATTCAGGTTTGTATTTCCTTCCTGTCTTAAATGCTGAAACCCGGCTGAAAATACGTTTTAACAAGACTTGATTTTTACTAAGTGTATTTTTTCATTTCGGCCTTAGTCATTCCTTTTTTTTTCTCTTGTCATATTCTATTTTCCTTTTATTTTTTGTTCATTTCCTGTTTTTTAATTTTTCACCGTTTGCTTCACATATTCGTTTTTTTTCCTTTTTAGACATAATCCTCACTTTTCATTATTGCTTTCCATTTCTGTTGAATTTCTTTTCTGTTTCATTGATGCATTTAATTTAACAGACAATAAGACACATCTTTAAGACATTCCTAATAATTTCGTTTTTGAAAGCTTTTTTTAACTGTTGTCCCGTTTATAAATGTCCTGTTTATAAATGACCCGTAAGAGAGCGTCTGGCGGAGGTTAAAGGTTAGCAAGATAGATTCGCTGTCTGTTACAAACAAGCTCGATACCAACTGAATGTCTCATACTTGTAGAAAATTAAGCTTACTAAATGACTGAAGTCCTGACATAAAGTCCTGGCATTTGTTGCTGTAGTAAAAAAAAAAATTTGTTAATCGCAAGACAGACGACTATAGAGAACTAGCCGGCGGATGTTAGCAAATTAGCGAAAGCTTGGTTAGTATCGAATTACATTTCTTGCATAGTCATTTGGACAGGTTTCCAGAAAACTGTGGCGATATAAGGGATGATCAAGATGAACGCTTCCATCAAGATATGAAGGACAAATATCAAGGGAAATGGGATCCAATAATGATGGCAGATTACTGTTGGGGATCGAAGAGAGACAGAACTGTGGATTATTTGCGGAAATCAAAAGAGCGAATGCTTTTAAAATTATTGTTCTTTTTTAAATTTGTAACTTCATATTTAATCTGATATATTTGTATTTTGATATACTTTTCTTCTTGTCTCCTAGTGAAAATTGCATTTGATTTGCATTTGCATAACTGTTCATTTTTACCTATTCAGGCAAAATAAGCATTTTTCCTGTTTTAGGCCATCGTATGAATCAGGAAAATGAGATCCAACTGAGAAAAACCACTACGATATTTGAATTTATCTCCATGAGATTGTTTAAAATCAGCTATGATATTCCTTGAATCATTTTCAAAGAAATCTGTATAATAGTGTAATTCAACTCTCCGGGATTCTTTTACCTACATCTTTATCATCGATGTGTCATGTCCCTTTAGCAATCATGGCTCTCTACAAACTCCGTAACCCTAGCAGCGTTTCTTCCTTTGCCAAGACTCATGCCACTTTTCATCAACCATTGCCACAAGTACGTCATGAAATTGTTTAAAATTAGCCATGATATCCCTTGAACCATTTCAAGATAAATTAATATGACAGTGTTATTTATCTCTCCGGGATTCTTTTATCCCTTTGTTCTTTTAAGTGTCGTGTCCCTTTAGGGCATTGACGATCATGGCTCTCCACAAACTTCTATCTCTTGTGACCCTTAGCAACGTTTGCTAAGACTCCTGCCTCTTGTCACCAACCATTTCCGGCAGCTTATCAGATAGGTGGCCTACTGCTTTCAGTTATCTCTTAATAAGCCCAATGGGGATTAAGCATTTCAGTTCCTCCTTCCAAATTGTGTTCAAGAAATTTCAGCTGTTTTATCATATTCTCAGTATGTGTTCTTTTTCTTTCCATTTTCATTAAAACTTCCTCGTTGCTTAGCCACCCCGTCCAGGGTTATTTGAGAATCCTTCTGTATAACAATATTTTTGTTGCCTCCATCTTTGAAAATTCCATCTTGTAACATATAGGAAAAAGGTTTATTTTTTGAAAGCCTTATCATAATATATGCAATATCCCGTAAGAGGATAATCCGGATCAAAATAGAGATTAGTGAGATAGTTTCGCTGTTACAAGATCGATCTTCACTGAATGTCTCATATTTGTCGAAAATTAATCTTAATAAATGACAAAGAATTTTCAGTGTTTTTTCTTTACTTACACACAAATGGCCTCATAAGCACCACACTCACGCGTACATACACACACACATATATAAAGGGTGTTCCAATAACTTGGACCGATTCCAAATGTGAATTAACTTTAAGCGTCTAATATTTTTCTTTTTTTATTCAGATTTGGCCGAAATTTGGTCGATATTATTTTTCACACATAATTGCCATGATTTAAATAACATAGCGAAATAAATAAATTTTCATCAATAACACCGCTGTAAACTGGAAACAGAGACTATACAATCACCAATATTCATTCTCCAATACATCCTTGAGAAAACAAACTGTTCTATCTAAGCATTATTGGACATTAATTAAATCTCTTGTATCATTATCCATACATCACCTCACTCAGTTTTTATTTTTATTTTTACTTTTATTTTTATTTTTAATTTTAATTTTTTAAATTTATTTGTTTTATTTATTTGTATTTAAAATCCCTTCATTTTTGTTTGATATTATTATCATTATTGTAATTTCTATTTATTATTTGTATTAAGGACCCTTTTATTAAACTAATTTGGAATTGGGTTGGTCTGTCCTGCCTAAAACAATGGGCCATATCGGTCATTTTGCTGTATAACCCAATGTGCAAAGTTCCAAATCGAAAGGGAAAAATACTTGGTGGTGGTGGTGGGGGGTCAGCCTCTTTAGGCTTACTACTACCCATTCATTAATTCATTACTTCTTTCCTCCCTCTCTTTTACATAACCTCCCTCTATCTGATCTTCTTAAAAGTGCCTGGACATCCGTCACTTTTCTCCTTCCCTTCCTCCCCTCATCTCTCTTGCTTTCCCTTCCCCCTTTCAATCTATTATGTCCGTCAAGTGTATTGTCTCCCTTTAATAAGAGATTTCGGTCTGAAGAGATGAATATATTCACAAAATAAATTATAGCCGAAATGAAGAGTTAAATTTTCTTCGTTATTATTATTATTATTCCCTGTAGTCTACACTGAACCCTCCCTGGATTAATATTCACCTTGGAATTATCCCTACCAGTCACAAACTGGTAATACTTTAATTTGCACTTTGAACGTAGATATATGAACATTTATTGATATATAGTTCTGAGCTTAACTTCTTAAATTGAGTAAATATTTATTCACTTACCTCTGTATGCACGGTAACGTATATACACTTGCTAATATCTAGTTATTTGATTTAGCCACGTCAATACCTCTCCCTCTATCTCTCTCTCTCTCTATATATATATATATATATATATATATATATATAAGCCCGGCTTAGATGTGGCACAAGGCCGAAAGTATAGGGCACCCAGTGAGGATCGAACTCACTACTCAATCGTAATTGATCCAGCAATACAAACTTTCTAACCATTACACCACGTCGAGGTATCCAAATTATATATGGTGATTTTCTAAGCCCGGCTTAGATGTGGCACAAGGCCGAAAGTATGGAGCACCAAGTGAGGACTGAACTCACTCCTCAGTCGTAATTGATCTAGCAAGACAGGCTTTCTAACCATTACACCGCCTTGAGGTGCCCAATATATATATATATATATATATATATATATATATATATATATATATATGCTATATATATTATATATATATATATATATATATATATATATATATATATATAGATTTTATAAAATATTAAAATGTAGTACATTTTCGTAATAATTTATTATTGCTTTAAATTATGTAATGTCAATCGGTTATCACGGCTACGAAAGAGATTTCATTTATGAGTGCTAGCCTTCCACATTGTGAGCGATGAGGGCTCTTCTCAACCTCCTTCCTTTTGTTATCTAAGTAACTTTTAATCTTTTAACGTGACTCTATATCGTTGTTCTGCAATCCATTCACGTAGAGCAACTTACTTATTGTTATCCCCTGCCTCTCTTGCCCTTGCTATGTCCTATGGGTGTCAGATTCTCTAGGCCCTCTTTTCTTTACTATATGTTTCAGACATATAAACTGTTTCTTTCTGGCTGTAAATATCAGTCACTGTGTAGGCACTTTTCTCCTTCAAACTTTAATAATTTTGCCCCAAGAAAGTCGATAATGACACTAATTGCAGAAGCACTGGGGTTACTGACAATAAAAGAAAAGTATTCAGGAAGACAGAAATCGATTGATATTACATTTTTTTTTTTACATCATAGATGGACGGCAACGACAAAACCGGAATGGAATCCCACAAGTCAAAATTGAGAGAAACTATTAAAATAAAAATTACGTTTATATCTAACTATTTCAACAGTAAAACAATGAAACTTAATTACGAATCTAGTCTTACGCTTAAATTCATGAGGTCGAGGTACCAAGAAGGAAAGCTCGTTAGAACATTTGCTATAAAAATATTTATAGAAAAGGCACAGGGAATCCTTCCTTGGATTTTGTTAAGAATTTCAAGAAATCTAGCAGGAGCACCAGACCAGATATGGCAGCAATATTCAATGTACGGACGGATGATAAATTTATAAACGTGCAAGATGGGTTCCGGCGAAGAAAGGTGTCTGGCACGACACGGTAAACTAACTTCCCGAGCAGAATCTAGCAATTGATTCAATATAATTATTCCACTTCACGTCAGTGAAAAACTTAAAACCAAGAAGGTGCAATGAGTTGCTCTCGTGAAGGTTGGCATCAGCCATGATGACGGAAGTCAGAAATGGTTCCCTACGATGACTAACAGAGAGCAATTTCGTTATGGAGGCGTTACAATTTACAAGCCATTTCTTGCCCCAGTTAACAACCGAGTGAAGAACATTTTCAAGATCAGCTGTTTGTTTTACGCTGTCGAATCTATCGGACTTACTGTTAATACAGGTGTAAATATAAGTCATCAGTATAAATATCTAATTTGTAATTTGGAACTGATGACACATGGAAAGAACATTGATGAAGGTAAGAAACAAAATATTTAAGGTGCTGGGGGTGATCCACATTAATGTGACAGGCTCTAGAAGAAAGGATGTTCAACTTGTTTCTCATTGCACGATTTTTTAGGAAAGCTAATTACTCAGATGCTCTGTCCATGTTATTCTTGGCGTTCGTCAACAGAATCACATCTCTGTCGCTGCAAGCCGCTTCTTTGTCTTTGGGAAAAAACTAACACGTGTTTATCTCATTAGATGCGATGTAACTGTTCAGCATTCTTTGTTTTTAATGAACGTTTCGAGAATTTTTTGAAAAAAAATGGTAGATGCTTGTTCATTCTGGTTATTATGATCCCAGGGTTTAGGCAGTTGCACTCTTTGTCTTTATCCAAGAGTCTGTCGTACTTCTCGGAATTTCGAACAAAACTATTCTTTTTTTATTCGCAAAATAAACTGTTCTCATTCCTTCTTCCATGTATTGAGGATATCTTGTATTCATAAATTATCTTCTGTGAATAAACTTTTACGTCGCTTCTCTGTATCTTTCACACAGCCGACCAAAGGATTGAACCCACAATTGCCGGGGGAATTAGACATGCTTTTAACCATGAAAATAATCCAGCGAATTTCCTGTCATGTCCCGCAGCACCGCCGAAAAGCTTCCGGTTTTGGGCTCCTTATCCCGAACTTTAGCGCTCCTCGGTAAATTGTCGATCATCCGCCGAATCTGACACTTTTACAAGATTCTTTTTTGAGATTTCCATACTAAACGAGCTGCTGAGAGAAAATGTTTGCTATTCTGTCCGGATGTGTTTGGGGAATCACTTCAAGCCGGTTAAATTATGGCGATGATAACATTTTTCCGATAACAGATTTACTGAATCAGTGTTTGTTTACAAGTGAAAGGTTGATTTGAAATGGGTTAATGTTGGTAAACCCCCCCCCCAAAAAAAAATCACGTCTTCTTAGTAAATAACGGCTGCAAAGTCGAAGAATAATGTTTTAGAGTTAAAATTTCCAGGCTGTTTTTGAAATTCTGTTTTGTGCTGTTTTTTTTTGGTGGGAGAGAAAATATTCTTGTTTTTCAAAATATCTGAATCTTCAGGTATTTCATTCAACAAGGTGACCTGTCTGCGGTGACGTTTGTGGGTGCCTCTGTTTCGTACGGCCACTAGGTCAACTGTGGACGTTAGTTGTGAATAAATGTTTTGATTCCAAACCTGGAGAAAGGTACCGATTACAACAGACGCACAAAAAGGCCGGAGGGTACAACGGCCGAAAATTTGTGATTATAACAACCAATATAAGCACGTATTATGGCATGAAGCTTTTAAAAGAAATTTTTCTGTTATAGAGCAATAAATGTGGGTCGCTTTTATGAAACTTTTAGGTAAGATTTCTGAAGGAATAGACACAACTATTTTAGTGTATATATATATTTTTCCACTTTGTCATATATATATTTAATTAATTCATCGAGTCTGATAGAAATCTCAACAGAATGCAGAAAGCACTGGACGGCCGTTTCGTCCTATATTTGGGAGTCATCATCAGTGCGCATCCACTACTGAGAATTAAAAACCTGCCAGTTAGGTTGTCAAGCAAACATCACACCAACTGTTCTAATGGGCCTCGATGACGAAATCAGATTCAATATAGCGCCGCTCGCTCACATATTCCGTGGTGGAACCGTACTGCGTTCTCTGTAACCATAGGACTGTGCCCCCTGGAGCCACGACTACTCTCACCAAGTCGCTTACTATCTGTATATATATATATATATATATATATATATATATATATATATATATATATATAGTAATGATACAATATGTTAATCGGTATGTAATTTCCAGGAAAATGTACATCCTGGGACAGCTCTATGTCAAAAGACAGCCAAATTATTTACTCCAGATTTTAAGTGTTTGTGTAATCTGTGGGTTTTGAATAAACACAAATATAGCTAAACAGGCGTCTGCAACAATGATTGGTTAGCCGCTCTAGTAGACTGGTTTGCTCGGATCTAAGAGGTCAGCCATCGTATATATATATATATATATATATATATATATATATATGTGTGTGTGTGTGTGTGTGTGTGTGTGATATCTAACCGGTGTTTGTTGTATTCTGCACAAAAGATTGACTACAACGATAAAACCATTGTAAGTCTGAAGATATCATATGTGTGTGTGTGTAAATGTTCTCAAAATGTAGACAAAATGAATATATATATATATATATATATATATATATATATATATATATATATGAAAATGTCGTGAGTATATCTGACATACATGGGTGGTTTGTTAAAATTATTAAAGACCTTGTTTTCTACATGAGTAAGATCGAAATTAGATAAGTAGGACCCAGACGCGAGCCCATCACTACATCGTCAGTCTGTGTGTAACTGTTGCCATAGTGATCTTAAAATGGTATTTGTGTGGTCCAAGACAGTAGGGGCATACGTAAAATATTTGATCTAATATCAGAAGTTGTGAGATTAGGATTATTATATAATCACTTTATGCTTTATAATCCTAATGATGGCTTAAGAAAGACGAAAGCTTGTATCATATTCCCTGTACTTTTCTTCTGACTGAATTTCCTCCTTGCCTGAGAAGGATTATTCGTAACTTGGAAAATTCGATTATTGAAATTAATCGACACAAAATGTCTGTCGTTTATAATATATATATATATATATATATATATATATATATATATATATATATATATGTATGTATATATGTATAAATGATGCGATGAATAAATTGACGTCTAAATTATGGAAAAATGAAATTAACACTGACATCTTATTTTAACAGATATATTTACCAAAATTGCACAAAAATATCTTGAAATGTTAACGAGTAAATTTAGTCAATTAAATCGCCATTCGTTTCAACTCTTCTGGGTGGTCTCCTTGTTTAATTTGGTGAATGCTGTCATAAGCCTTGCCTTTACTTCACCTTTGGTGTTACAAGGAGTTTTGTTGGTCTCTCGCTGATAATAATCATGCGAGTTGCAGTCTCGGGAGTTAGGTGGCCAGATGTAATGGATGATGTGGTCGCAGAAATTGTCTGACAGCTATGACTGGGTTCTTCTGCTTTTGAGACATGGTACAGAGTCCTATTGCCAGACATAAAGTCTTCTAGCAGCCACCCTCTTGACCTAGGGCAGCATTATCTCCTCAAGGCACTTGATGTAGACCCCCGTGTTGAGTCTGAAGCCTTCACCAAAAAATTCCGGATTGCATTTTTTATCAGAACGATGAAATTTCCGAACTGCCTTACTTTCGTAATCAACATTAGACTAATCCATCTCTCTCCGGATCCTTAGCACTGTCCTCAGATTGACACCCAAACACACTGAAATGTTCATATTGGAGTTACCGGTCCGAATGCCAAGCTGTACAGCATGCTATTTCCAAATTTCTAGGGGTGTGAATTACGCCTCGGTGCTCTTTTTCTCACAGACGGTGCCCAACTGACCCTACTATACTGTACAGTCGACAAAATAAAAAAAAAACAACGCGCCTGCACAGCATTGAAATATAACATTGCGACAATAGTACCTAATATATATATATATATATATATATATATATATATATATATATATATATATATATAAAAGATTACTAGAAGTAAACTTATATTTTAAAATAAAATTTTATTCTTTTAATGTAATTTCTATGAATATTTTTCTAATCGACTATTTCATAGAAAATTCTCAAAATTTAAAAAAAATTAAATCACTAACAAACATCAAATTAAATTATTTGTAGGCAGTCTAGAGACATTCAAATTTATATCAAACATTATAATCTTTATGAACCCCACAAAATAACACTTTCAAAGGAAAGCAAAATAACAGCGTCTGTTTCTAGCCTTTTTTTTTACAAAGAAAATTAGTGACATCTCTCTCAATTTCCTTCCCTCTTTTTCTCTCTATGGGTTTTTTCTTCTCTACCCCTTCGATATCAATATATAACTTCCGTTAAGTTAACCGTTTAAATGTGTCAATATCTGCTAACTCACTCATGTCTTCTCTCTCCCCCTCACTTCCTCACTTCGTTAATTTACATATGTTTAATACGGCCCGTCAAAAATGTGTAACTTTTCTTTTCATTTTATGTTTGGAAGTAAAGTCTGATGATCCGCAGTCCTTTAAAAAGAGCTATGGTGAAATAATTTATTACATGGAACCTTAAAGTGGTCTGTTTTTATTTAAATTATACGGATTACCTAGTTTTTCATAAACTAAATATATATATATATATGACATCTGGAAAACTTCTATTTTGACATGTTTTGCTGATTAACCGGCGCAATCAGAAAAATAATTTTATTTTCATTAAAATTCTTTTTCTGATGACACTGGTAGTTTGGCGAGACGTGTCAAAATAGAAGTTTTTCAAATGTTCTTATATACTTAGTATACCGCTGGATTCTCATTAAACTGACTTAAGCATACATAACTGTCTACCAATCTACATACATATATATATATATATATATATATATATATATATATATATATACATACGTACATATATGTATGTATAAACGCGTACTGAAGTGTTTATAATATTAATAATGACACTCGTCACGCAACATTACATTAACGACAGAATGCCATTTCAAATCTTAACTGATTGGTTCATAAAATATGATTCAACAGATTTAAACAAAAATAAACCCATTAACATACATCTCTCTCCTGCCTCCTTACCGTTACTGATTGATGGAACTGTTAAATGTACTAGGACACACCATTCAGGCGAATTCAACTTCGGTATGTACATTCAAAGATTTCCATCTAATGTAAAGCCTTTGGTTTGAAACCATGAAAATTTATTTAAGATGTAATATATATATATATATATATATATATATATATATATATATATATTGATAAATATACATATATATACGTTCCAGTGCAATTTAAAGTTTCGTTGTTCTATTACCAACTCATCAGGCACGAATTATTACTTTTATTACAAAAGTAAAAATTTTGCCTGATGTGTTAGTTTAAAACGAATCTTTAATTTGCACTTCGAACGTAGATATGTGTATATTTATTAATATATAGTTTTTAGCTCTGTATAACCACATTGAGCACTCTTTTGTTTACACCTTAAATTGAGTAAATATTTATTCGCTTACCTGTGTATGCATGCTAATGCACATATATACAGTTGCCAATATCTAGTTATTTGATTTAGCTACGTCAATACCTATCTCTCTCTCTCTCTCTCTCTCTCTCTCTCTCTCTCTCTCTCTCACTATATATATATATATATAGATATATTTAAGGAATTTTAAGATTCTATATTCATCATCTATATATATATATATATATATATATATATATATATATATATATATATATATATGATTATGAATACAGAATCCTTAAAAATCCAATCAGACGTCCATCTCTTCAAAGCATTTTTACAGAAATAAATTTCAATTTATTCAGATATAAGGAAAGAAAAAAGAAAAAAAAAAGAGAGAGAAAAGAGAAAAAGGAAAAAAGTTTTAATATTAAAAGAGAAAGGAAAAGGGGTAGAAAGACAAAAATTTCAATCTCTTTCCCTGCCTCACCTAAAAAAAAACCCAAAAAAACTTATATTGAAATCTCAAGTAACGGCTGAGAGAAGAGCAGAGCCATGAAATAATCAACATTGTTATTTGTAATGGAAAAGATAAGAGAGGTAAAGAGAAGTTACAGACAAAGAATAAGAGATGAGAATAGCTATGTCATATTGAAGATTATCATTTTTATTGGAAAGGATAAAGGAGAAATTGAGAAGTTTCATCCGGAGTGGGAGAGAAGAGAACAGACCTGATATAATGGACAATCTTATTTGTTTTAGTAAGGATAAGGGAGTGAATGAGAAGATACAGGCAAAGAACGAATGAAAAGCATAGGTATTAATTAATGGATAATTTTAGTTGTAAAATTGTAGCTCGTAATGATAACAATTTTTCAATCTACAAAGCTAGAGAGTTCCATTTGGTTAATGCTTTCTTGTTTTTATTTAGTCGAGTCTCACTTCAAGTCAGTAAAGCCACTAAGACACAACATGTTACAGGGTGTGTAAGAATTAGAAACAGAAACATTAATAATGAGCAGGAAGAAGAAAGAGTAATCAAGAGGATAGTAGATAGTGATTGGCATTGCATTTAAATTCTTTCAGATTAAAGTTGGGTGTAAAACATGGAACCGGAAGGGTGTTCCCTTAGCGGGGAAAGAAGCTGTTAGCATGGAATTTACGGTTTTATCTAGCCTTCTCAACATTAAATTCATGAGATCTCGAGGCCAGTCTAGTACTGCGCTTAAATTTAAAAAGTCCAGGTACCATCGTGAAAAGGACATCTGAACAATTACCAGTTTTTATAGAAAAGGCAGTCGGAGGTAACCTTACAGCGATGGGAAAGTGACTGAAGCCGAGTCGCTAGATCAGAGCCAGTATTATTGCTGACTGTTCTTCAAAGAGCTCAAGGTTAATAACAGAGGCATGGAACCATATTTGGCAGCAATATTCTAAGAATGGACTTATAGATATGCATGATAGATTCTGGAGAGAAAATTGTCTCGTACAACAAAAGTGAACCAACTTTCTTAGCAGCTGACCTAGCAATGGCTTCAATATAGTCTTTCCACTTTATTTCAGCTGAGAACGTTAGCAAGAGAAGGCGGAAAGAGTTACTTTCTTGGGAGTTAGTGTCAGCCATGTTGATGGAAAGCAGAGAGTGGTCTCAAATGATTAATGAAGAGAAGTTTAGTTTTAGTTTCTCATCCTAAAAATAATGTTAGATAGAGATATCCATTTAGCTAATATTTTCTTTTATTTATTTACTCACAGACGAATTGTGAACCTGAAAAGATTGTTGCAAATAGTGAATTAATTCCAAAAACTAGGTCAATATTACTAGAAGATTTAATTACGTTTCCAGATTTCTCTAACATTCTTTTTCGTCTCTTCTTTCGGCTGCTTTCTCTCTTCGCCCAACTAGCCATCTTTCATTTCATGTCCCTCATCAGTTTTCAAACTGCACGCCGACTAGAGGTTCCTTCCTCGATCATTAAATACTTGTCTTCGTGTAGAACAGGTGTGACATCTCAGTCCTTTCTCTCGCGCGCAACCTGGTCGCCAGTTATTTTCCGCTAATATCTCTATTGCTTTTAGTTATTTGCTTTGATTCTTGTCGAGCATTTCATCGTCGCCTTTTTATTAACAATAATGTCTAATGATCCTATCAAAACAAAGCCATAAAAGAAAACATATATGAAAAGAGAGATTACAGAAAGAAATTATTCTCGCCAACGTGATCGTCACGGATTTCATTCCAGGCTGTAATCTCGGCCTCCGACTAAATAAATACATTAGCAATTAACGCGTGAAGTGGTATTTTCGCTTATTCTCCATATTAAATAGCTGTATATAGTTCTGCCTACACTTTTATTAGAAATTAATAGTCAACGAAATTTATCTTTTTTCCCCCACTTAGCGTTCTTTTTAAAAGTTTTATTTCTTTTCCTGCTATTTTCCCAATGCTTATCACATTAACCGCCACTTTTTTATTTACCCTCTCTTTTCTCTCTCACATAACCCCCCCACACACACTGTTCTCGCAGACACCTACCATGCACACAAACAGACACACTCTCTTTCTTTCTCTCTCAATGGCCTTTTATTTTCATCGTATCCTTGTATTTTTGTTTTTTATTTGTCTCATATTCTTTCTGCTTTCTTTTTTTCTTCTTTCCACCCTCTCTCTCTCTCTCTCTCTCACATAGATCCACTTTCTGCCTGTAACTATTTCTAACATACACACGCACACTTTAACTTTCTTTCTTTCTTTCTTTCTTTCTCTTTAATTACGCTTTTAGATTTCTTTCTCTCTTTTCATCTTTTCGTTTTTTTGTTCTCTGTTTTTGTCATCTTTTTTTTTCTCTCATCCACAAGTTTGTACAAACTCTATCTCCCCTTCTCTCTCTCACACACACAAAGACAAATAATCTCGCTTTCTCTCTCTCTCTCTCTCTAGCATCCATATACACGCAAAAACATCCCCTCACTAATCTCTCCATTTTGTCCTTTCATCTTTTTGTCTTCTGTTTTTGCTTCTATTTTCTTCTTTATATCACCGCCCACATACTCCCATCATCATCATCATCATCATCATCATCATCATCATCATCATCTCTCTCTCTCTCTCTATATATATATATATATATATACACACACACACACACACACATATATATATATATATATATATATATATATATATATATATATATATATATAAATTATTATTAAGATACAGAAACAACTTTAAGGTTTCTTGACGATAATAATTTAATTTCTTAGGATCGAAATCTGATCCTAATTCCTCAGATCGACCATTTTCATACAAATAAATGGGTGACAAAAAAGAATTATATATTATCATTTTAATTTATGAACACGTGCTTGTGAGGAGGCAGGTTTAAATTGCAGGCGGGAGGGGGTGAAGGAGATATATATATATCCTGAAAGAGATAAGATGATTGAGAGAGTGAAAGACGTAAGACAGTCAAACAAAAGTGGAAAGGAATATATATATATATATATATATATATATATATATATATATATATATATATATATATATATATAGTCGACTCTCTCGTCGAGTTCGACGTATGAGGGTCAAGCAGATCAGTTCCCAGGAAACCGACAGCGGCACATGAGATTTGTATTACAGATTTTTAGCGGTTTTTAATAAGTTTACCTGAATACAGAACAAGTTTAAATATGGTGGAGGTAAGGAAGAAGAGAAGAAAAACTGCGTTACACTAATTTTCAAAATCAACATTTAAAACTCTCTTCTTCTTGTCCAACAGGTTCTTCTCTTCTTTCTCTTTTTCTTTTCTTGAGTTCTTTTAATTTGTTTCTCTTCTTTTTCTATTTCTTTTTATGTCTTTGCTTTCATTTTTTTTTTATTATTTGCTTTCTCTTTTTTTCGATCTTACATTTTCTTGTTTTACTTTAATTCTA
Organism: Acanthosepion pharaonis; assembly: GCA_903632075.3. NCBI lineage: Eukaryota > Metazoa > Mollusca > Cephalopoda > Sepiida > Sepiidae > Acanthosepion > Acanthosepion pharaonis. Next base: position 800,052 of record CAHIKZ030002468.1, on the reverse strand, counting down.
ACGCCTATTTTTTTCTCTTTCCTTATATCGTTCCCTTTTTCCTTCTCTTTGTTTCTCTTTACATCTTTCTTTCTTTTTTTTCTTACTTTTTTCTTCTTCCTTTTCAACTCTTTGTTCCTTCATGTTTTTTTTCCATCTATTTGCCTCTCTCTTCTCTTCCATTTTTCTTTCTTTTCCTCCTCTTTTTGCGTTATTTTTTTTCCGACATTTTTTTTTCTTTGAACATGAAGATGATGTCAGAATTCGATTCAGGACACGATTCAAAATCCAAATGCACTTTAGTGGTCGACTGATTAAATATCTTTTAATATGTAAGTATTATTTTATTACCTGTCAACTTTTTGGATAATAGAATATAAAGCCTTTCTTATATAATTTGAGAAGTGGCACTCAGCAACATACGGAATTATTTCTAAAAAAAGGAAATTTTAGGAATCAAGGAAGAATTGGGGTCACAGATTGGCAGAGTCAAACTCTTAGAACCGTTCTCTGAATTAAAGTTCTCCGATGCACTTTTAAAGAAGAAGAAATTTATATATTGAGATATGCGGAAATAGTACAGGGGGAAATAGCTTGAGAACCACATTAATGGAATACGCTTAATCTTTTATTTTACGTATTCTTTTATTTTCTCCATAAATCCTTATTATATATTCTATTATTCTCAGTAATTTCCCTATTTCTCTCTATTTTCCCTTATTCTCTCTATTTTCAATTCTCACTATATTCCCTTATTCTCACTATATTCCCTGATTCACTCTATATTCCCTTATTCTCTCTGTATTCCCTCCTCTGGATATTCCCTTATTCTCTCTATATTCCCTTCTTTTTAATATTCATTTATTCTTACTATTTTCACTTATTCTCTCTTTATTCCTTTTTCACTTTATTCCCTCCCTTATACTCACTATATTCCCTTATTCTCTCTATTTTCAATTCTTTCTATATTCCCTTATTCTCACTATTTCCCTTATTCTCACTATTTCTCTTACTCTCTCTATATTCCCTCCTCTATATATTCCCTTATTCTCTCTATATTCCATTCTTTTTATATTCCTTTATTCTCACTATTTTCACTTATTCTCTCTTTATTCACTTCTTTTTATATTCCGTCATTCTTACTATCTTCCTTTATTTTTTCTATATTCTCTTATTCTCTCTATATTTCTTTATTCATTGTATTTGTAAAGCTTTAATTTTTCTTGAACGTCGATTTCTGATATTCCATGTACAGTATGCCAATGAAGTGACTAAGCTTGCTTAGTTCGTATCTTCCTGGTGACATTTCCTCCATTCAGACATTGATGATTTTCTTTCCCCTTTTTTTTATTATTTTGATTGTATTTCGTCTTTTTATTACAAAATTTAAGCAAAATGGTCGGAATATATTGAAAATCAAAGTTATTAGTTTAAACTGACACCAGGAGGGTCATGGGTTTTTAAACGAATTTCTTTTCAATATAGATTAAAAAATTCAAATGCTAGCGTTTAATAATATTTTTTTTTTATTACGGCTAGAAAAAAATCATTGTCACTGAAAAAATGAGCAAAGAGGAGTATTAGTAAAATAAGTGGGCAGCAATAAGGCCGAAACCTTGCTTACACATTCTTCTTGAATGTGCTTTGTCACTTCAGGACATGAGTAATCAAGGCGCTCTATAACTTCCTGTCCTTTTTAGCTCCTAGTAAAGATTGTCTGTTTTGTATCTCTGCTAGCCCCTGCTCTGCCAAAGATTTACAGCGGATCGTTAGGTAGGTTATGCGCTGCTTTCATCTGTCCCTCTTGTCATCAATATGTCCTGTGAGTGTTAGATTTTCTAAGCCCTTTATCCTCATTATGTTTCCTAGCAATATCAACAGTCTTTTGCTGATTCTAAGTATGTGTGTTCATTTTGTTTCCATTTTCTCTTTACTCATCTGTTCAGTCCATCATATTCTCAGTATCCTTCTGTAGAACCCCCTTTTCGTTGCTTCAAGTATATTTTTCAAATGCGGAGAGATTGCCCAGCATTCACTGCCGTATACGAGGACCGATATTACATGACATTTCAGTAATCTTTTTGTTTTTTTGTTTTTTTTTTTAACGGCTTTTTCCTGTTTCTTAATACTTTGCCGAGATTTTGGAAGGCATCTTCTGCTATTCCAATTAGTCTTCTTATTTTGGTGTCACGTTTTCCGAACTAGGTACAATTGTTTTTGACGCTAAAATAAAACCGGTTTTCATTACTCATCTCAATTACCAGAATTTCCGAATTCCCGTACGTGTAAACTCTCGAGACAATAGAAGTTGAGAATACATTAAAAACAAATACTACTTGTTACATCACGGATTCTATAGCTATTGACCGTCTGGGATTTCAAACCAAACAATTTCTTTAATGTACACAGAGTAGATTGTCATGAATTAGCTGTCTATACAAAGCAATATAACTGGTATATGTTACCGAGTTAAATCATCGTTGTAATACGAGTCATGTCCTTAAATAAATGATAAATAAATAGCCTCATCAGATCTCGGCTTTCACATGGATGCCATGAATAGCGCCAAACTCGTACAGAGATATCCAAACTCTTAGCTGTACTCAATATTTGCCTCAGGGCAACGGCTGAAATAGCTTCGAGCGAGTGAAGCATGTAGGTCTTATCGAGGGTCTAAGGTCTTCAAATCTCGTTGACTGGCGCTACAGAATCGCAAACAAATAAACTACCAAATAAAGGAATAAAACTACCAAATAAAAGAAATATTACCACTTAAGGACTTTTAACAACAGCAGCAATTAAATGGTTATCCCGGGTAACTGAAAGAGAAAATAACCACAGACTGAAACTGTTGACGTTGTCCACTCTTTCGAATAAAACGTTTGCAAAGAAGCCACCGACAGTACTGGAAAGAGCGATAACAGTTAGTGGACTTGAGAAACCTATATTCTTGAAAAATGTTTTTAACAGAAAGATTTTATGAATTTTAAAGGAAATTAGCCCCGACTTCTCAATCAATGAATATGAAATGTTTGCTAACACTGGAACTGCTAATATTATCATTAGCACTATCAATAACTGCGTTAGTGTGAGCGGTCTATTGATTGATTGACTGATTTGTTTAACGGCATATCAACTCCTCATGGGTCATTTAATGCCGAAGTTTAATTTTCTTGTGAGCTTTGAAGTAATAAAAATATGATATATGTTATTCTGCTTTCACAATTGAATGTATGGTAGAGGATACTCAGCTTTTTGTGCATAGACATGTTTGTGTAGACATAATTAATAGAGACCATGATATGTGTGTTATATGTTGTAGTTTTTCTGAAGTTATAGCGTGGAATACAGTTTAATTTCTTTTGTAGAATATTATATGGATTTATATCATATAAGAGCTTTTTCATGTTGGTTGATTTTGTTTGGTAGCATATCGACATCTATGGGTTATTTAATGCCGAAATCTAAATATTTTGTACGTTATAATATACTTTCAACCATAGATATTTTGTATATAATTTTATACTTTGAGAATAAAGGTATGTTTTTTAGATATATATTTTGAAGATCATAAAATGAAATTTTGTTATTTTACTATGAAAATATATTTTTTAAATTTTTTTAGTGTTATATTGAGTGTTATTTTTTTATAAAAAATATATTGTTGGTCATTTTATTATAATTTTTTTTTGTTTGGGGATCCACTATTTTCCCATAGCTAGGACACTAACAGGTGCTACCACCCCGGTTCAGGGTGGGCCTGGAATAACAGCTCTGAAAAGGTGGTTCCATCGCTCATCAAAACTCCAATCTCCCGATTAGAGGCCTTGCTGCCGGATGTATTTTATTGTCATACCCGAAAGTGGAATTGCTTAACTGGCCTTAACTATACCATTCACGTCGATGTTCTTGATAAAGTCATGAGTTCATTTCTTCTGTCAGTCTCACCGCTATACGTTAAATAACAATGTTGACAGGTAGTCAGTCTAGGATATGGATTGCTGTAAAATCAGAACCAATGAGGCAGCAAGTCCAAATCAATTCATTATATTCCCGAAGCAGTTACGGCAAGTGACAAATAAAGAAAAGCAAAATGTGAAGTATCTACGTCCTAAAGTGACTGAACACTGCTTTTTACACTGAAAATAATTATGTAATTTCGCTAACCCAGGGAATGAACTCACGAAGACAAGATAAATACAACTAATCCAGTGTTCTCCTTCTCTACGGTAGTAGCATTAACAACCAAATGCAGAGAAACCACTTTGAATTAATCATTGTATAATAAAATTCCTACCATTTGTAATCTCAGAGGAACTTGGTCTGCACGCCTAAAATTTAATCCACCCTTAAAAAAAGAAATATATTATAATCACTTTTAAGAGAGGAAAATCATTTTTTAAAATATCTGCTTCAAGGTTAGGAAACAGAATATGACTTAGTCTGGTGCAAAAGCACACAGAAACTGTTCTTGAAAGTATCAAATTGATTTCATTAAGAGATTGATCTGTGAAAGGAACATTTTAATAATCGTTTTTCGGTTGGTGATAATGTTTTGTGTGACACAAATATGAATCTGTGAATATACACATTAATGATGGGATTCACTACGCGAGTAAATTTGTTAAGTATTACATCACACCACGGTGACCAAGTTAAGATATTTAAAATTTTTCTAACTCGTCGAGTTTATGGTGAAGACTCTTCAATGTCTTATTTGCTTTTCATTTCATTAACCAAAATGTTTGTTTCGCATTGTTTGTTTCTTTCTATCTATCCCACTCTGTCTATATGCTTGTTATCTATCTATATGCCTGCATGTGTATCTCTCTTTTCTGTTGGTCTGTATGCCTCTCTGTTTGGCTCTCTGTCACCCTCTCTCTCTCTCTCCATATATATATATATATATATATATATATATATATATATATATATTTTTTTAAAACGATTGACAAGTTACGGCGGTTAAGTTTTTATTTAATTTTTCACGTTTTTTTATAACTTTCTTCTTTTCTGGATGTAAATTATATAGAAATTGTTTTCTATACCAGAGCGCTTTCGGCTACAATTTTAGCCATTATCAAGGATGAATTTTATTTTTACTTTTAACCGAATGTATGGATTGGTTATTTATGTATCTAGAATTATAGGAATGTTTTATTTTCCAAACACGGTCTGCACATTGCGGCTGTGTTCATAGTTGATATTATTGAGTGTGGGCTTTTTCAAATTCATCCTGCGTGTTTCTAAGTGTGGGTTTGTTTGTGTGTCTCTGTGTGTATATTTGTAAGTGCGTGGGTGAATGGCCTGTGCATGTGTATGAAAAGTGAAATCAATGTCATACTTTTAGATCATTCATCACTCATTCTTTATCTGTCTTTCTGTCTTTTTTATTTATACACACAAAAATGCATACATATATATATATATATATATATATATATATATATATATATATATATATATATATATATATATATAGTAGTTTCAACGAGAGAAAAGTGTAGATTAAGAAGAGAGAAACCGCAAACATTTTTAGACATAATGTGGATTATTTAAAATATGATATGCTTTATTTTTCATATGGAAAATAAAGCATAATACATTTTTTGCGGTTTATCTCTTCTTTTTAATATATATATATATGTGTGTGTGTGTGTGTGTGTGTGTTTGTATGTGTTTTTTGACTGTTTGTGTGTATGAAGAGAGAGAAACCTGTCGAACACTTTTATACATCACAAATCTCCCTCTCTCTCTCTTTATATATATATATATATATATATATATATATATATATATATATATGTGTGTGTGTATATATATATATATATATTTATATGTATATATATATATATATATATTTATATATATATATATATATATATTTATATGTATATTTATATATATATTTATATGTATATTTATATATATATATATATATATATATTTATATATATACATATATATATATATATATATATATATATATATATATATATATATATATATATATATATATATATATATATATTTTGTGTCTATCCTTTTTGCGTGGGAAATCTGAACACCCCATAGTCTTAAACCTGGAGCCTCTCAAGACATGGACAGTCAACAAAACATGCAACACCAAATGTTCGCCTCTCGGCCAGGTGTCACTAATAGAAAAGTGGACTGACCGCTGAAAGACCGCCGACAAGTGGTCAGTTGACAACTGTTAAAGTGAGTCGACCAACAACACACCAACAATATGTTTACACGTACACCTACAATAGTATACAAACACACCTAAATGTTTGCGTGAAATGTTAAGATTTTCCAAATTGATACCTCTGTATATGTTCGCAAGGTAGGCTTAGTGGTTAAAGCCCTGCAGGTGAAGACGGTAGTGTTACCGTTCAAAGCCTACCGTTAATTAAGAATGGATCAAAGAAAATCTGTCTGATTTAATCCATTTTAAAAGAAAACTTGAAAAAACAAAATTTGAGTCACATTTCATAAAGAGACGTCAGTCAGTCATGTGCCATGCGTGATACTCGCTTTCGATACATGACTGAAGAGGTAGATTTTTTCCCGCATTAGGTTGCCATTTCTTTCTGCAGTAGATCAGTTGCCATCCAAGGCTATAGAACCCAGTCTGTCCTGCTATTTACACATAGCTAGCGGTGGGAAGAAAAAGAGGATTCATACCTTTTCTAAGGGTATCAGCACATAAGTGAATGCAATGGATTCGACTGGAATTCGAACTCGGCTCTCCGATTCTTAAACCCGAGTCGCTATCCTACCGTGCCTCCAAGGGGCGTACATCTGCGCTAATAAACAGGAAAATATCATAATTTCTATCTAAAATATATATACATTTTTTTTCCATTTTTTCGCCTCCGGATGTGTTTGTGATGCTAGTGTCGTCATTTTTTGTGCCCAAGATGTAAATTTACAAAGCTTAACGCGTGTTCAGAATACTGTATTTCTAAATATATCAGTTTGTCTAATCAGGAGTCTTTAGGTTATTTTTATATTTCTTTTTTTTATTAATTTTCACCCAATACAAGATTCAAAAGCGACTCAAGGTAGCGGGATACCGGACAGATTTAGATTAGCGTAGGAAAGAACAAGCATTTAGAAGTATAAAGATAAAGCAGGCTGTAGAAGAGGCCGGAAACCCAATACTAATCAGGCAACAAGGGACACTGTACTCCTGTCTAAAAGATCGAAACGGAGTGTGAACCGGGCGATATGCAAACATATCTGTTCCTATTGGTGGGGGAGAGAAAAGTAAAATAAAATAAACAGTGAGTAATATTTCAGAGTTCAGGCGCAAACGTTACGTTAGAGCCGAAGCATATTTTAGAAGGAACCGGAAACCCAATCCTAAACTTGAAATAAGGGATAAACATCTACCCCTTTTCAAAAAGACCGGGAAAAAGGATGAACTCGATGAAAGATACATGTCTTTTTTAATGTAAAATCTCTCTCTCTCTCTCTCTCTATATATATATATATATATATATATATATATATATATATATATATATATATATATATATATATATATATATATATATATATATATATATATATATATATATATATATATTTTTTTTTAAGACATTTTATGTTTATACATTCTTTTTTTTATAGATAAAATATTTAAAAGAAATGCTCTGTTTATTATAAACAGAACCAACATTTATACGGAACCTTAATTTAGTTAACGTACCTTCATCGATTTGGCCACGAAATGACGGTCCTGTTAGGATACAGGTTCGAATCATTGTCGGAGGACGAATATTTTCAGAAAATTTCGACATTCAGGCCGGTAAATGTTGTTTAATACTGTTTATTATAAACAGAGCATTTACTTAAATATTTTATCTATAAAAAGAATGTATAAACATTAAATGTCTTAAAATAATTGTCGGACTTTTGTCCATTTCATATATATATATATATATATATATATATATATATATATATATATATATATATATATATATATATATATATATATATATATATATATGATATCGCTCTGTCAACAAGATATTTTTATAATCATTTGGCTTCAATCAAGGCGATATTGCCACAAAGATACAAAGGTTTACTAGGAGTGAAAGAGAATGAGAATTTCTTAGTAAGAAGAATGCATAATAAAAGACCAAGTTACAGGAAAACAGAATATGACGATGGACTTAGAATAAGATTGTTGGTGACAAGGAAGCAACTAACTGGAAATTTCACAGAAGAAACTATTAGAAGCGAACTTACGGTTACATCTAGCTATTTTAGTAGTAAAATGATGAAAACTAGTTTCCAATCTCGTAGTACGTTCAAATTCAGGTGGTCAAAGTAAGACGGAAGAGTGCTCATTAGGACAACTGTCATGAAAACCTTTATAGAAAGGAGAAAAGGAAGCCACGTCATGGCGGTAGGAAAGTAATTGAAGTCGAGATGCTAGGTCAGGACCAGTAATATTACAGACCTTTCTTTGAATTCTGTCAACAATCTCGAGATTTCTAGCAGGAACATCAGACCAGATATGGCAGGAATATTCAAATCATGGACGAATGCTAGATTTATAAATGTGTAAGACAGATTCTGTTGAAAAAAATTGCCTGGCACGACAGAGTGTACTTACTTTGTTAGCAGCAGATTTAGCAACTGATTCAATAAAACCACTCCTCTTCATGCAAATAACATAAACAGTTCATAACTGATGACCAATTCTTGTGCCTCTTTATGCCTCAGCAAGTCATTATTAATTAGTAGACTCATATCAGTAAATCATTAGTAATTAGTAAGCATATTATATTACTAAATCATTAGTAATTAGTAGACTTATTATGTCAGTAGTCATTATTACTTAGTAGGCTTATATCAGTAAATCATTATTAATTAGTAGGCTTATACTAGTAAGCCATTTTTAATTAGTAGGCTTATATCAGTAAGCCATTTTTAATTAGTAGGTTTTTATCAGATAGTCATGGTTAATTATTAGGGTTATATCAGTAAATCATTATTAATTAGTAGGCTTATATCAGTAAATTGATATTAATTGGTAGGTTTATATCAGTAATCATTATTAATTAGTAGACTTATATCAGTAAATCATTAGAAAATAGTAGTCTTATTATATCAGTAAATCATTATTAATTAGTAGACTTACATCCGTAAATCATTGATAATTAGTAGGCTTATATCAGTAAATCATTATTAATTAGTTGGCTTGTATCAGCAAGTCATTATTAATTAGTAGGCTTATATCAGTAAATCATAACTTAGTAGGCTTATATCATTAAGTCATTATTAATTAGCAGACTTATATCAGTAAATTATTATTACTTAATAGGCTTATGTCAGTAGGTCATTATTAATTAGTAGGCTTATATCAGAAAGTCATTATTATTTCACGATAATTCTTACAATCTAAAAATAATATTTTCTAGCTTTAAATAACCTGTAAACCCTAAAAAGTAATCAATAAGCCTTCCTAATCCTTTTTGTTGTATTCATTTACAAAAAGTAAATGACACGTTTTATACATTCACTCTTCTTGCTTGAATATGTCATGTAAATGTCAATTCTCCCAGACGTCTTTCCTAATAATGTCCCCAAAAGATCAACTGTCTCTTTCATATTCAATATATTAGTGTCTTTTCATTTCCAGTTTTATTAAAATTTTCTTGTTACTCGCAGGCAATGCCTGTGCTCTTCTCAGTATTTTTGTGTAGAATAACGTCACTGCTGCCTTATGATTCTGCTTCATCTTTGAAGCAAATTGTCCAGCATTTACTGTAATGTAAGAGAATTAGTATTTTATATCACAACCCCCTTCAGAAAAATTAAGCACTAATTACAGTATTATTCAACGCAAAAAAAAGCTCAACAAAAATGAGTCCCAAGAGAGAATTTCAATTAACACCGTATCCTGTCAAAACATCTGCGCATCAATTTGTATCCATTCAAATTATCATCACAAAGAGAGAGCATGCTGTTTCCCCCAGGGAAAACATATTTCAAGTTCAATTTGAGACTAATCAAATTTCGGACTAAGCAAGTTCATAATAAAATAGCCAACTTCAGAATGGGACGTAGCAAATTTAAAATGAAATAAGCAAGTTTGAATTAGGACTCAGCAGATCCATTATGAAAAAATGTATCGAACTTATCTGCGCGCTTCAAGAAACAAATATGGATTAAAAAATCAACAGGGTGGTAAGTCAGATAATTAAAAATCGGAACGCAGAGTTGCGTCGATTTTACTATCAATTCCTTACAAGAGGCTATTCTTGAACGGATAAATTTGTGTGATTGGTAAGACAATCAGGGAGAAGAAAAGAAGAAAGAAAGAGTTGGATAGACTGTACATCTGTTTCCTCATGATTCTTCTTCATGTGTGAAGCAAATTGTACAGCATTTACTGCAATGTAAGAAAATTAGTATTTTATATCACAACCTCCTTCAGAAAAAAATAAGCACTTATTACAGTATTCTTCAACACAAACAAAACTCAGTGAGTCCCAAGAGAAAATTTCAAGTAACACCGTATCATGTCAAAACATCTGCGCATCAAATTGTATCCATTTAAATTATCATCACAAAGAGAGGGTACGCTGTTTACCCAGGTAAAACATATTTATTAGTAGGTTTCTAATTTCATAGACTTAACGATTTTTACTATTATTTCTTTTGGGATTTTAAGTGTTACAAGATATTTCTGTTTGTTGTTGATGATTACCTTATTATGATAGTCACTTTTGGTGTTCATAAAGAAATTGTCTTTATTTATATAAAGACAATACACAGATTTAGTACCGAAATCATTTTCTTGGTATATCGTTAGCAATTTTAGCACCAACGAAAGTTAAATAAAATTAAAATAATACAACAATCAATACAAGAACTGTAAAATTTGTCTGGAGAAGCAATTAGATAGAGTCACTTTCCCAAATAAAAATCGTTGAATAAGCGATCAGAACTTATCAAAAAACGCAGACATGCAAACAATTTTTAGTGCGTGACTTAAAAATTGGAAACTAAACACGAATACCTTTTAAAACATTAACACACACACACACACACACACACACACACACACACACACACATATATATATATATATATATATATATATATATATATATATATATATATATATATATAATCAACAAAAAACAATAGGCAAAACAATAAAGCCACTAAGACGCAGTGGGTTACTGAGTGTTAGAGAATATGAGAAAAACAGCTATTAAGATGTGAGGACAATAAATGAACAATAATTTAGAAGAGAGAACATAACGATTGGCATTGCATTTAAATTTTTGAAAATCAAAGTTGACTGGGAAGCAAGAAGCCGGAAGAGAGATCTACAAGCCTGAGGTGCGATAAAAGAGACTGGTAACATAGAATTTACAGTATTTCTATCCATTTCTACTGTAAAACAATGAGACCTTAGCGCCAATCTAGTACTGCGCTTAAATTCATAATTTCGTGGTACCATCAGAACAATTACCATGAAAGTATTGAGATTGACAGAAGAGGCACATACATATTACTTTACGGCGATGTGAAAGGGCCTGAAGCCGAGATGCCGAGTCAGGACCAATAACATTGCAGATTCTACTTTGGATTTTATTAAGTATTTCTAAATATCAGATGCGTCAGTAATATTCAAGGCAAAGAACGAATAGAAAACTTATAAATATGGAAGATAAATACTGACGATAAAAATTGTCTTGCACAACATAGCGACCCTACTATATATATATATATATATATATATATATATATATATATATATATATATATGTGTGTGTGTGTGTGTGTGTGTGTATTCGTATGTATGGCTGCCTGTCGGCATATGCACACGTATGTGTGAATAGATACATAGTTGTGTGTTTGTATGCGAATCTATCTACGTACAACAAGTCAATATGTATCCTTTGTTCAACAAGTAGAGAAACTGCCATGATGATCATGTGTCGAAGGCATCTGACATTGCATTTAAAAAGAAAATCTCAAAAACACCACCGGCTATCTTCCTTTGAGACAGTGGCGTACTTGACATGGGCGCTGTTTAGTCAAGTGTCGCTGTAATTCAACGGTATGGAATTCAATCCCATTGAAGGATCAAGAGACGAAACACAATAATCGATTCGTAAAAGGTATCCGCGGGCAAAAAAAAAAAAAAAAATATGGATGCCTGAAGATCGCCAGTGGGTACGTGGTCGAAACGTTGTGTCTATAATGTTATTTATGATATTTAAATATATTTCATTTGGATAAATCCAAATATACTGACAAGCTCTATTTCGGAAAATCTGAATTCAAAAACAAAGAAGGAAGAAACTTTCGCGCTTCAACACCTTGTATGAATTATAGTCTGGTTGTGGGCAATATCAACTGAGTGCTTCACATTACTGGGAATGAATCATGTCTGTCCGTAAGTTAGCAAAGAATTTCCGTTTACAATCAATTTCAGGAAAATATGACCCCTCTCATTATCAAAAAATTAAACACTTGAAGAAGACTGGAGATATGATCGACCGAAAGATTACGAAAGAAACATAAGCAGTACAAAGAATGCACTCTCTCGTTTTAAACAACTGTTCGAATCTTGTTTATCTTTTTGTTACTGTTAATTTGCTTGAAGCTTTTTGAAGGCATTTCTCCAATTTTTTTCTCAAAGACGTTTGAAGATTTCCACTCTCTGGAATTGTACTCTCGAATGAAAGAAAAAAAAAACATTATTAAGGAGAGAGAACTATAAAAGGACATAAATTAAGAAGACTGGGGATAAAGATTGGCATTGCAATTAAATTTTTGAAGATCAAACTTGAAATGAAAGCAAGAGGCCGGAAAAGAGTTCCACGTGTTAGAAGAGCGAGAAAAGGAACTGATAGCATAGAACTTACGGCTGCATCAAGCCATTTCCCCTGTAAAATAATAAGACTTTGCGCCAATCTAATACAACACTTAAATTCATAAAGTCTATAAAATTTCAAGTTCAATTTGAAAAATGTTAAAGATAGCATAGAAGAGAATTCATCAAAACAATTACCATGAAGGTATTTATAAAAAAAAAAAGGGGGGGCAGAAGAGAGCTACGTTACGCCAGTGGAAAATGGACTCTCAGGTGTCAGGTGAAGACCAATAACATTGCAGATTCTTCTTTGGGTTTTATCAAGAATCCCTAAATATATACCAAGAGCAGCAGACTATATATGGCAACAATATTCTAAGCATGGATGAATCGTAGACTTATAAATATGGAACTCAGATTCGATTGAGAAATATTGTTTAACACAACACAGAGAACCAAGCAGCGGAAAGGAATTGATTCAATGTAATATTTCTCCTCATGTCAGCAGAAAGAAGGTGGAACTCTCCTGGGGGTTAGCATCAGCCATAACTGATGGAAGACAGAAATGGCCCTCTCCTATAAGTAACAGAGAGTAGTTGCCCCAGTTAACAACAGATTGTAGGTCATTGTTAGATCGTTTGCTATTTAGACATTATTGGACTATTAACACGAGAATAAATAGTTATGTCATCAACATAGACACCGAATTGAGAACTGATATAATCTGGAAGGTAGTTGATGTAAATTAGAAACAACATAGGCTCAAGTATAGAGTCATAAGGAACGCTACATCAACGGAAAAATATCTAGACGTGTGGCTGTTCAAGGCAACTTTCATTTCACGACTTAAGAACGATTGAATCAGTTAAAAAATCCCAGTATGCTAAACCCTGTCAAATTCCTTCGAGATGTCCAAAACTATAGCCAGAGCTTCATCGTTCTTATCTAAAACTTGATAGAATCTTTCAGTTATAATCGTTAATACATCAGCAGTAGACCTAGGGAAGCGAAAGGCATATTGCTTATCTGAATAAACACCCTGCGAGATGAGATGCTTAATCAACTAAGTCTTGATTACAGTCTCTAGTATATAGCCAAAAAGCGGCAGATAGATAGATAGAAGGATCAGACGGTTCGCCTGAATTCATAAGACTGCAACTAAAGAAGGCGATCCCCACCAAGCAAGAAAGCTAGAAGCATTAAACGCACTTATTGTAGAGTTTAGAGAGAACAGGAGCCAGTCCTGGAGCATTTCTTAAGCACAAGATGATAGTAGAAAACATGGACGGAAGCATATGCATATCGCTCAATAAAGACTCAGGTTTAAATGGAAAGTCAGGCAAAGGGCGTCCAAATGAGTCAAGAGTAGAATTTGAAGAGAATTTATGAGCAAAATATTCTGCTTTATCAGCAGATGTCAGTACCTCAAATTGAGTGAAGAGAGGAGGGATAGAAGACTTACTCTTGATTAAAACACTATTACAAAGCCGTCAGTCGTCAAACTTGTGTCTCACTCTATCAGAAAACAATAGCATAGCCTCTTAGAGGAAACTTTTACGATTAATACGAGCAGACGCAAATATATGTCTGTTGTGATAGGAATTGTCCTGTTGGAACACCAGGAACAATTAATTCGTGTGGGCTATAGCAGTTGATTAGGCCGGTATTAACCAAGAAGAAGATTGTGGTTTCACTTGCTATTTCCTAGAAGGAAAAAAAGTATCAATGCTAATTTTAACTAGAGGGGATATCTATCTGGCAGAGTTCTCAATAGGAAGTTTTATAAGAATATATTAATCCTAGCGGCATTTCGAAGAAATTAACGAAATGAATCCAAATCGGTACGTTGGTAGCATAAAGAATTCTTGTGAATAGGAGATTCCTTTCAAATAGACAACGTAAATGAGATACATTTTTTAAATATTTTCGTCGCATTAATATTGGGAGGATTCAGCTCACAACATTATTCATGGTCACCTTGAGTATTGTGGTAACTATTACACCATAGCAAACATGCTGTTACTAAGTTTCGTACTATAGAAGGTAGAATCGAACTCAATTTCGCGGGCTGAAGGTCTGCCAAACTAGCTTAACTATTTCTCTAAGCCATGCACTTTTATAGATTTAACTAAGCTGAACTTCTGTTTACAGGAAGTGATTGCCAAAGACCATAAGTCTGCCTTTACGCGGAGGTGAATCATTTTTCTAAATATAGACGTGACCGAAACAAAAATAATCTCCAAAATAAGAGGCGGCACCTCGAGGTTTTATTTTCTATAGATTCCACTTCTTACATATCGATGAGTTTACGAAGTGGATCGTGAGACAGATGTTCAGTGTCTGTTTGCAATAGATTTTGGAAACTTTACATCTCTGCTGATGCAGTTATAAGTGGATCAGTAATGAAAGAAACGAGACGAAAACTGTGAAGACATTTTTTATCCGAAGGCAGTAACACTGTGTACTGTCGGAGACTATGTCGCGTGGCCGACGATCAAAGAGTAAGATGGTCGACAGTTTCATGAATAGGCAACACTGACATCGACAAGGAGCTGAGGCAATCATATATCTGAAGCAGGGGACTCAGTCCTACCTACTAATATCATCCGTATAAAATCCGCTAGAACACGGAGACGATTACAAATTAATCAATGGACATGCTGTTAATTGGACTCTAGTAAAAATTTTGGAAACCACCATCAGTTGAAACTAGTGAGAAAAACTGTGTAATAATAATAATAATAATAATAATAATAATAATAATTGGCGGTCAAGGATAAAACGCAAAAAATTACCATTCTCAGTGATTACGAACATATATTCATACCGGATCGGCAGTCACCTGGGGCAACAGGGGCCGCGTATCTCTGGGGCCTAAAAATCTGTCACTGGAACCAACTTTTCCAAAAACGAAGAGTCACTTGCTCACCGAACCCGGACTATTTTCAACCTTGCACCAAATGACTTTATGCCAAATCAACTAATAAAAAAAAGCGAAGGAAATAGTCTCCCGAAGAGTATCTTGTACTTGATGCGGCATTCACCCTGGGTGGATTGAGCCGGCTTCTCCCTGTTGACTCACCGCATCACGGACCATTGCTGCCCACGCTCGTCGGCCTGTCGCGAGGTCGCACGAGATGTCGGCTCCCGCGGACGCCGTAGCATGTGCAGCAGAGTAGTGATGATTCGTAGTCATGTGAGAAGAAGATTCTTGGGATAAATTACAGAAGTAGGGTACCCAGGCCTACTCGAATAACGTTCTTGCTTGCCGCGGGGTTCCCACAGACGCAGAGACAGGAACGACCAGAAGTGGCCCGAAGAGTATCAACAAGTCATGATATTCTTTTTCACAACACTGAAAATCCCACGAAAGAACGCTACGAATCAGACATACAAAATATGGAGAACTATGGTAGGAAGTGAAAGAAGACCTCATCTCAACCCCAAACATGCTTGCCAATGTCCGCAGGGATATCGTACGAAAAAAAAGACTCTTAAAGGCAGAAATAGATAAGATAAAACTAGATATAGGACAGAATACAATAATTCATCACTCAAACAATAAAAAAGATGAGAATAGAGATAAATAATATGGCAGAGAATGAGTTAAAAACTAAAATAAATCAGATACAAAATAATCTCCCAGGAAGTAAAACCGAAGAATCTGTGACATAACCTGTAGTTATCCAGACAATGTCACTGAAGATGAGTCCCACTACATTAGGGTAGAATTCCTTGAAAACAACAAAGGTGAAATCACCGAAGCGAAAAACCATATCATCCAAGTACTCAGCAGAGTAATTCTCATGTAAATCTCAGGCAGAGACTAGCCTCCCAAAATTCATATGACAAAGTCCAATAAGCACATTGTGCAAATATACAAAGCTGCACTGTAAACAGTGTTAACGGACAAACCACTGGAAAACATTACAGAAGTTAATAATGTCATATACGCAACAGATTTAGCAACTACTAGGAAGATTGGGGTTAAGACAATGAAACAGGTAAAGACAGCTAAGTTGGAAGGCAAAACCGAAGCGAGAAATAAAGGACATTAAATGTAAGATTCCGATGCTCGATAAAATCCGAAGAAAACGAAATGTCTTAACAAAAGCAGGAAGATCAAGCAGAAATATAAAAGTAATCACTATATGAAATTGCATCAATCAAGGAAATACTAAATGAAGTCCTAGAATGGATCATTGAAGGTTTTACATATCTCATGCCAAAAATGAGTGAAACAGATGATCCGAAATATCATAGGCCAATAACATGTCTATCCTGTTTTTACTCTTACTGCACAGAACTAATGCTTGATAACTAGAAATTATCAAGCACACATACTGAAAAATTGCATTGGCCCCAAATGAAGATTCTGTGATAAATATCCAGAAACAATTGGCCATCTTGTATCAGGTTGTGCGGTATTGGCTCCCACTGAATATAAAACTAGGCATGACAGAATGGGCCAATATCTGTATTGGAAAATCTGCAACTTTTACGAGAAGGAAACTGCAAGAAACTGGCATGAACACCACCCAGATCCGGTTACGGAGATAGGACATGTAACAATTTTATGGGACTTTAAATTACGCACAGACAGAAAAATCAATGCTAATCACTCCGATATGGTTGATCAAAGACCGGAAAAAACAGAATGTGCTTTCTTATTGATATGATAGACCTTGCAGACTGTAATGTATCTTTACAGATCTTAAAAAAAACTATCAAACAACAAGGATGTTGAAGAGGAAATCTCAAAAATGTGGCACCGTGAGGACGTCAGTAATTCCAGTTGTTGGATCTCTCGGATTGATTGGAAAGGATTCCGATAGAATCATTGGAGGGGTTCCTGAAAAGCCCGAGACTTAAAGAAATACGAAAAAGTATACTGACAAGAACTGCTCACCTATTATAAGGGGCTTTATCTATGTAAAATGTTTGTGATCTTAGGGCTTGTTTGTTTTTTGTTTACAAAAATAATTAGTGGAAATTATCATGAAGGCATTTCTGACCTTAGATCTCTGGTTGGAACCCGGAAGGAAATGTGTATAGAACAGAAATTCAAGGTAATAATAATACTATTAATAATAGTAAATGTCCTGATACTACATAACGAAAGGCTTTCATGGCTTCTGGTCTTTATTCATTGGGGTGTTAAAATGTACATGTTTGGTCTGTGTGAAGTAAGATGAATTATAATATATATATCCTGTATATAGAATATATCCTGTTCTGTACCACAGATTTACTTGTCAGTTTTTTGGCCATAGCAGGTTAGGCATATCTCCTAGAGGTTGACCCACTGTGTATCTCTGTCTAGGAGCTCGAGTAGTGGTGGAGGATCATGGTCGGCTGTCGGGAGGTTTACTTTTAAATTTGAAGGATGATTCAACCAAGGCGAATCTTGTGTACCCTTGTTAAACTGGGTATCATAATTGGTATGCTAGGCTCTCTCTCTATATATGCAATCTAGCATTAATTTGATAGTTTGTTACTCTCTCCCTCATTATTAATAATAATCTTTTTCACAATAAAATCAATATGAGACTCGTGTGTGTTAAGGTGAATTATGACATTAGAGTCACGAAATATGGCGTACATCTTATGTGTGTAAACAAAAAATACATATACAGGGTGGTTGAATGATAACTCCCTGTTTTATGTATGCATAAAATAGGGAGTTACTTTTCAATCAATGTGGGATGTGGGGAAGCAAAACTTGCAGAATTACTGCTGACCTTCGAGATAGGTGTATTGCCGTTAAATAATTCTAATAATTATGGTATATATAAATATAACATATATTAGAACTTATAACTTATATATTATATTTAAAGTTAACTGACCTGTAATAATGTTAAGAATCAGGCTAAACTATAAAAATGTGATACTAGTGTTGAGTTTAAGTTTCCCCTCCCCCCAAAAGTATAAATAAAATCAAAACGGCAAATATTTAGAGTAAGACACCATACCATACTTAGAGAAAAGGGTTAAATTTAGGAACGTTTGATTACCTTCTCGGTTATCCATTGAAACTGCTAGCCACCAAAAAAAAAAAAAAATGAAAGAAGCCAGTCCCCACCGTGGACCATTTAAAAGATAGTTCGCGCAGCGGATTGGTTGTTACAAACATCCAATCGGGTGCACGGAAAACGTGGTCTTTCTTCGTCTGATTCATTAAAAGGCCAGAGTAGCTGTTACCGTTTTACTAAGAGGTGGGATCAGGGATTGATCTCCCATTATTAGGTCGACTTGGTGATGGGGAGTATGATGTTGAAAGACCCGAAACTCCCTGATGAACCAAGTCAAATTACATTACTGACGACACCCTCCGGCGCCTACTTAAGAGCGTATGTTTGAATAATAATTGTTTTATATAGTTGTCATTCTGATATACAGTTACGACACAACCTAAAAAAAAAAACAAAAAAAAACAAACTCTTAATCATAGATTTCCTTGTGAAATCCTTTCACAAATCCTCCTCAATAATAGTCTTGGTCATTGATATTTGGGTTGGAATTTTCTTATTAGAGATCTCATATGACTGCATCTTAATTGTGTCTAGGATCACAGTGCTGTGTCCATTCATATTGATTCCTGGTTGCCCTTTTGATCAACTTTACGATTTAATTGTCATTTCAGTTATTCAAAACAGCGTTTCCAGTGGGTATTTTCATGACACATTAATATGTTAACAGTGGACTCATAATTTTTCAGATGCATGTCAATTTTTTTTCCATCTTTTCAGTGTCTTGGCGTTCGTGATGAAATACGTTAGCGTCCTGATGAATGATGAAAGAACCAGATCGTCAAGCATGGCTAATATTCTATGTTAGCAATTCGACCACCAGTTCGATTGGTGTCTTATGACGAAGTCACAAATCAACGTACCCGAGGCTTTGAACGTATTGGCCTTGTTCAAATTAACGATCACATCAGATTATGCGCCCCTTCCCCCAAAACTGTAACTAATGTCCACTCAGCGTTGCTGCAGTATAATTTACTGTTCGGCTCTGTGGGTGTAGAGGAAACACAAAATATGCCTGAACGAACATCAGCATTAAATACCGGTTCGACTTCGAAGAAAAATCCCCCAAAAATATTTTAAAAATCAGGATGAATTGTTAAATAAAAAGACTGAATTCTTCGGCAAATGTGGATATGTAATACGCTATATAAAAGTAGATGAAACATTAGATGAATTATTATCCAGACATTTGAAATTTTTTCATTTTTAAATAATATCTACTTGTTGTAACATAGGGAAGGTTACTGAATAGAATAATCACACGAAGTTTGGTAATGGCCGATAATAATTAGCACAAGAATAACATATATAAGATTCGCCAGCGGCGTGCTTTACCACTTGACTAAAGCGAACCTCTCAAATCATCAGAGGTCTGTTACCTCTACCTTTTTAGAAGAAATTCTGCTTTCTAATTCTTTCACACACCCAGTAAACAAACCCTCGTGGTTTAGTGAATTTACTGCCTTCTCTGGGGTAAATCTGATTAATATATATATATATATATATATATATATATATATATATATATATATATATATATATATATATATATATATATATATATATATTAATTGGTGCCGTATATATATATTATAAAGAAGTAATAATCCAAAGAATTAATCAGTAAAGTTAATATAATTAATGGCGAAATCACTTCGCTAAGAGATCAATAAAATATTAACTTACGAACAACTCTCTGAATGACGCGTCCTTATGTTTCCAATTATGGGATATAT
The DNA here is from genome assembly GCA_903632075.3 of Acanthosepion pharaonis. Lineage (NCBI taxonomy): Eukaryota > Metazoa > Mollusca > Cephalopoda > Sepiida > Sepiidae > Acanthosepion > Acanthosepion pharaonis. The sequence continues at coordinate 779,446 of CAHIKZ030002468.1, read as the reverse complement.
TAGATGTTCTTTTACAAGTACTTTCGAAGAAATTCGCTCCTTCATCGTCAGGTATTAATATTGTTTCCATTTCAGGTAAATTTTAATTGTGTTGACATTTGTAGGTCATATATGGTATTTATAAGTATACACATATTTGGCGGGGTGTATGTAGGTGTTTATATACGGAGGTATTTACTTGCTTGTATTTGGATGTGTGAATACATACATGCACACGCGTGTATGTACGCGTGTATATATATATATATATATATATATATATATATATATATATATATATATATATATATAGATACACCTAGTGAGCCAGACAAACCTACCTAGGTATTGTATTGAGCTCTTTTGTTAGTTAGTTGTTACTCGTATCAGGGTTTTTTTCTTTGGGCTTCAGACCTGCATCTGTGCGATTTTTTGTCGGCAGAAGTTCATGTTTGTAGCTCTTTCTTTTTAAACCTTTTTTTCCTCGAAATTGATTTGATTAACAAATCAAAAATTCGAGGGTTTTTCAAACGAGTCTAGTTATCTATCTTTATCTATTTATATTTATATATATATATATATATATATATATATATATATATATATATATACGTGCGTGTGTGTACGCGTATATATATGTATGTATGTAAATATATATACATATATATATATATATATATATCGATATATATCTATGTATATATATGTATATATGTATATGTATATGTATATATATGTGTATATGTGTATGATTATATATATATACGTATGTGTGTATGTATGTATGTATGATTATGTATATATATGTATGTATGTATGTATGTATGTATGTATATATATATATATATGTGTGTGTATGTGTGTGTATGTGTATATATATGGGGGGTTATAGGTATTTCTATATGTGTGTGTGTGTTTATATGGGCATATATTAATTAAGATATAGAAATAATATTATTACTTTTAAATTTTGTTTCATTTCGAAATGTTTTTCGAATTTTCTTAAGATTCAAAATTTAAAATTTGAAACTTTAGATTTTAATTATAAATATTTTACTTCTTAATTGTTATTCATATTAATAATTTTAATATTAATATTTATTGTTTGTTAACATTATATTCACATTATGTTTGTTTCCTAGTTTATTTTGTCCATAATTTTAAATGTTGAAATGAATGTCAAACGCTAACTGCCAAATATATAAATCAGAGTTTTTTCAAATTAACCGTAATATGCCCATATATTTTAATTTATTCTTCCTTTTCTTCTAACTTTTCTTCTTTCTCCATTTTCTTTCCTCACACCCCTGCTTCTCCATCTGCTTTCTTATATCTTTACTTCTCCTTTTTCCTCTTTATCTCGTTTCCTGTGAGGTGACTTATTAAATAGGTCAATGTTTAGTCCTTACCCCCTCCTTTACTCTTAAGTATCTTAATAAAAACAGATTTAAGATTATTTCTATCTCTCCCTTTCCTCTCTAATTTCGACCATATATTTCATACTCTCCCTCCCCCTCTGTTCATCACCTTACATCAACTTAAAACTACCCCTCAAATGTGTATGAAAATAATACGTAAATTTAAAACATTTTTTTCACCCTTGGACATGTGATCCGACGAACCAGATAAAAACCACCTACCTGGGGAAATAAAATATAATCAATGTGCCCTTAAGGTTGTCTATTTTCTAATTAAATTGAATATATATATATATATATATATATATATATATATATATATATATTAGTGGTAAATATACATATACATATGCAAAATTCTATTTTTATTTCCGGAGTTTTCTTTTTGAATTTGTAGGTCTGATGAATTGGATCGTATTTACGATTCCAATGGAATAAATTATGACCATGGAATATTAATGTTTAAGCCTTTTTTATATATATATATATATATATATATATATATATATATATATATATATATATATATGTCAAGAACAGTATTGCGAAAAATGTATGAAAAAGTAGAAAACTTTGGTCTTCTGATGTCCAGAAAGACGAAGCGCGTCACAAGTAAACTTTTTCCACTTTGTCATACATTTTCTTATATATATATATATATATATATATATATATATATATATATATATATGAATGGGTGTGTGTGTGTGTACAAGGAGACAAACACAGACAGAGAGAGAACTAACTAAAAGATAGGAGTTATATTTTCTGTGATAGACATTAATGATTTGCTTGATCACTATGTCTAATTTAAATACACGCTTCTTGGCGTGTATCCACGCGCTCTAGATAAGAAATCAACGTTTTAACAAATGAGCCACTTCTACAATCTAACTGTCCGCTATTTTTGTTGTCACTGTAATTACCGTTGTAATCGTTGTGGTAGATTTGTAGTCACCTGTCATGTCTGCTGTCGCCGATGTTGTCAAATAAGCTTCATGCATCAGGCCAGATTTCTGTTGATGTTTTAAATGACAAGCACGATAACCCACATGCACCCACCGCCACTTTGCGCTCGCCTTCACAGTCGGCAGCGATGCGCTGCACCGGGTGACCCATATTGCATTCCAGAAAAAAGACGTCAGTACATATCAACGACGTTATTTTCTAAGGAAAAAAATGTCTAGTGTTCAAGCCGTCACGTTCCTGGCTTTAATAGCGCGGTAACGAGAATTTAAAAAAAATCATTTCAGCCCAAGCAAGGCGATAAAGCCTCTAAGTCGCAATGAGTTACTAAGAGTGAAATAACGTTATTGAGGAGAGAAGGAAATAAAAGAACTTGATTCAAAGGGACAGAAAATGACGATTGACGTTCTATTTAAATTCTTAAAGATCGTGGTTGACAGGAAAGCAAAATGTCGGAAGAGAGTTTCGCAGGCGAGAAGTGCGAAAGAATAAGAATATACTATGAGAATAGAATTTATAGTTACATCTAGCAATTTTTACCAGTAAATAAGTTCCCCTGTAGTCCAGTTCACACCCTTCCCAGTGTTTTTTAATAAGAGTAGAGGTTTCCTGTTCAGGATTAGGTTTCCGGTTCCTTCTAAATTCTACTTCACCTCTATACTTCTAACGTCTCTGCCTAAACTCTGAAATTTTATTTACTATATATTTTAATTTTAATCTTTTTTTTTTTTTTAGCAGAAATAGATAGGTTAGTCTATCGTCAGGTTAAGACTTCTCCCCGGTGGTTTGAATAGAAGTACAGGTTTGTCTATTGTTTGAAGTTTAGGATTGGGTTTCTAGTTTCTTTTAAAGTCTTTTACTTCTTTTTCACTACCCAGTAGCCGCCCAACCTTGCGTCTTAGTGGCGTTATCGCCTTACCTCGGGGAGGGGGGTGAATCGTGTAGCTACCAATCTAAAGGTATAATTAAATTCGACAAGTCGAAATTACAATAGCGGAAAGCTCATCAGAACAATTACCACGAAAATATTCATAGAAAACGCACAGGGAAATGTATAGCGATAGAAAAGTGGTTAAAAACGAGATGCCAGGTCAGTGCCGATAGGATTGCAGACCATTTTGGGGGTTTTATAAAGAATATCTTTAACAATAAAACAATTTCTTCTTATTGCAATGTCGTTAAATGCTCAGTTCACTCCAGTCACAAGCCAACAAGAACAATTTACCGGCCTGAATGTCCGAGAAATTTTCACAATAATTTCTCGGACATTCAACCCGGTAAATGTTGTTTAATACTGTTTATTATAAACGGTGCCTTTACTTAAATATTTGCATCTAAAAAGGAATGTATACTCATAAAAATGTCTTAAAATAATTGTCGGACTTTGTCCATTTCATAATGTGTGACGTCATTTGTTTACATTTGAATACGCCATGAGCAGATATGGATGTACGTTAGAGAATCATGGAAGATTGTAGTTTAAAGACAGTAAAATCGACCTTGCTAACCGAACGCTCCTCTGTGACCGAAACAGTTAAGACACGTCAGGCTATATGACGGTTTCGTATATGATACAGGTATATATATATATATATATATATATATATATATATATCAGCCATGCCTTTAATCAACTTTATTTGAATTGCATCAATTCATCCTCAGTAGTCAAATTGAGTTCCACGTTTCACAAATTCGTAGAATCTGCGAGGTTCTCTGAATTTGTGAAGATTTTGCATAACTGATTAATCTTGTTTCTATTTAATGGATAGAAATTTTGTTCTTTCCGACCAGTTTCTTTTCAGGTCTGAAATATTAACCAAAGTCAAATTTTCCAGTTCTTTGTTGTTTGACATAACAAATTTTCATTATAGCTTCACAACCTGCCGAAGCTAGAAAGGGTTCAGTTATTTTAATTTCTTCGCCTCTTGCCTTAAATTTTTTTAGCCATAGCCTGAGTTGAAAAATATCGGATCTAAGTCTAGACAAATTCCGCTTAATCTAAACGACTTAAACATCCTATCGACAACACCATATGTTGAGTTGCGTTGTGTCGTATTGTGTTGTGAAAAAGTAGAAAACTTTGGTCTTCTGATGCCCAGAAAGACGAATTGTGTTGTGTAGTGTCGTGTTGTATTGTGTTGTGTAGTGTCGTGTTGTATTGTGTTGTGTAGTGTCGTGTTGTATTGTGTTGTATTATGTTGTGTTGTATTGGGTTGGGTTGTGTTCTACGACACGTGATCAGTAGTCTACTTACGCCTGTCTCTTTCTTTACTATACACTTTATTTCTCTTCTACTTAACATATACAAATAAGTACAATCCTATTTACCAATCCACTACACCTTGGAAATATTTAAGAATTAAAAAAAACTCTAAAAGATTAATAAAAGTAACATTAAATGTTACGGTTTTTTGGGTATATAATATATATAACTAGTGAGCGAGTCAGAATGACTTATTTCCCTTTATAGTCGACCAATGGAAGGTTGACCAATCCGAAGCCGCACAACACTGTATTCGTCGTGTATAAAGGCGGCCATCTTGTTTCGTCTACCGGAAGGACCAAAGGCGACCAGGAGAAGGATGAACTACACTCTGTTGTGATATCCACTGCGAACCTCCACTATGCTTTCCTACTGTTTCCGAAATATTCACTGCCAACCTCTAGATTCTATACTCGAGGACGACCGTCATGAAAATGTCTAACATTAAAATCATCGTTGTTATTTGAGATCCTGTTCGAGATTTCATCAATGTTCAGCACGCTATCTCATTTTTTAAAAAAATGTATTTCTTCAGCGTCAAATCGTTCCCAGTATTGGACGTCTAAATAAAAGAAGTGTAGATAGCAAAGTTTTTCAATTCTACAATGTTCGGAAACACTTTGAAGAATACACATTGTGCATTTATACGCTTCAATAATTTTTCTTGCAGAAATGTAATACTTTTAGTTTAGTCTGTTGAATCTCAAAGCTTACTATTAAGTGCAGACATGATATTCTTAGTACTACATTTAATATGGGGGCAAGTAGAACTAGACCATGGAGCAATTTTTTTCAGAAGGGGCCGAAAAATATATTTTGAAATCAAGAATAAGGAATCTCAATTCATGAAACAGACATAAAAAAAAAAAGAATAAATTGCTTTGAAAACGACACGGGGACTCGCAGAAAAATTAAACTTGAATCAATCAAATACGTTTGAATGCGATGCAAAAGGAGAAAAAAAAACTTTATTGTAAGCACAGAAGGTACCAAGGGATTTCGATGCGCGACTTATTCTCTTCTCTAAAGTCGGCACAGTAAACAATCGTTAAACTAGGGTAGGAAGTTCTTCTACATACGCAGCGCATTCTCTAGACTTTCCTTCCCTTTTCAAACTATCAGATGCTTGTCTTCATGCCACCCTTGTCTAGTCAGTTGTTCCAAGAAACATATGTTATTGAGAAACATTCTCTTATTGATGGAATGCACAATTTAGATGAAATATGGAAACTCCTATATACTGTGTCTCTTCAAACGATGAAGCGCTCTTTGCAATTTCCTACCCTTAAACGCTGTTAGCAATATTTATCTTTTTACTATCCATTCCCTGTTCTGCTATTCATTTGCACAAGCTCATTAGATACATTACTCTTACCTTCAATATGTACTGCAAGTGTCAAATTTTCATAGCCCACCTTCCTCATTATGCGGCCCTGAAATTTCAACTGTCTCTTTTTGACTGTATGTATGTATGAATACTTGTTTTGTTTGTTTCCATTTTTCATAAAATTACTCATTGCTTAAATGCAATTCTCAGCATCCTTCTGTTAAAGTACATTTCTGTTGCCTCAAGTTTTGTCTCCTTCTGTGAGGAAATTGAACAACACTCATTAAAATATAGGAGGATAGATATTACATTGAAGATAAGCAATCATTTTTTTTTTGTTTTTAACGAAATGTTCCTGTTTCTTAATACTTGGTTTAACTTTTGGAAGGCATATTTAGCTATTCTAATGCGCTTTCGGATTTCGATATCACATTTTCCGTCATCTGTTAAGGCACTTAATTTTGACATCAAAGACTCGTCTCTAGCACCTTGGGCCTTTTTTTTTCTTTCTGACAAGCTTACAATCTGTCTTTTTAATGATTAGTCCTTTTGTTTCACTTTCCTTTTATCTTGTCGAGGTGGTCATTTATTTTTCTTCCTGAGTATCTGTCATCAACAAAAAAAAAAGAAGAAAATTGAGTAGGTCTTTTAGGAAAACTGGGTATAAGATATCTTAAGAAAAAGAAAACATTATTAAGGTGAGAGAACAATAAAACTCTGCGAGGTGAGAGGCTTAACAAATTCAGAGTTGGTTAGAGCCTCTAGTATTTTTCTAAAAAGTGATAGAAGCCTAATAGGACGACAGTCGGAAGGATCAGACGGTTTGCCAGAGTTTTTAAGACAGGAACTGTAGAACAGGATTTCTAACAAGCGGGAAATCAAGAAGCAGCCAGTCATTTATTGCAGAGTTTAGAGAGAACAACAGCCAGTTCAGGAGCACATTTCTAAAGGGCTATTGCAAGGATATTATCATGTGCACGTTTTGTGTAGATCGAGACTAAAGCTTACTCCTTGTTTTACACCCCTTATGGGACAAGATAGTAAAAAGCATGAGAAAATATCTTCATAAATGTATAAGAATATATATGAATAACGAAAAAACATTGGAAAATGCTTGAAACACTTCTATCAATCTGATGCTTTTCGACTTTTATTACATATATTTAGTAATTTTGTACTTGCGAATTTTTGATAAATGAGGACTCAATTAGGAATGCCTGGAATTTTTTTTTTTACTAAAGTTTAAGCAATACAAGGCTCAAGCGCCACTCAAGCAAGAGGTTTAGTGAAAGTTTACTGTAATATAAACATAGGAGGATGAATAAGGTAGTGGCGATTACGACGATATAGAGAATCGATAAAGATTGACCCTGGAATTGAAGAGGTTAAGATTGTAGTGTTCAGAGAAGAATCCACTATCTCAAGAGTCTATTCCAAAAAGTAGTGGTTCTTGGAAGAAGCTTTAGGAGCGTAACGACCTTCTTTACAAAGGAATACTGGGGAAATGGGGGTGATTCAATCATGTGGACGTAACAAGGCGGGTCGTGAGTGTTAGGGTCCGAACAAGTGGCACTAAAGAATGAAATTCATCGGAGTGTGGCAGAAATTGCATTTTTGGTCTGATAATACATACATACATACATACATACATACATATATATATATATATATATATATATATATATATATAAAATATATATATATATATATATATATATATATATATATATGTGTGTGTGTAATTTTACATATATTATTTATATATTATATATGTGTAGTGCTTATTGAAAAGGATCAAGATCAGTGATCGAGCTAACACGGATTAATGCGAGTTTGTGATCCTGGGTTTCCCCCCCTTGCGATTGTCAGGCAAACTGTTTCATTTTCAAAATTTTGAATCTATTTATGGTTATCTATGGACGGTGGTGGGCGGAAAAATTCTCCTTTGTGCTTGTTTCAGGATGACACTCATATATACGCAGACATACATACATGCAGGTGTACGTATTGTAGTTCACACAAACATATATATATATGAACAGTGTGCGACTGGACGCAGACATGTATCCATGTGTCGGTGTGTGTATACATACGCAATTTTCCTTGTTTTCGGTGTTGGGTTTGTGTAGCGAATTTCCCTCAACAAATTGCGGTGTGGAGTGTTGCTGTCATCTTATAGATCAATCGTCTATTTTGTTAACAGAATAATAATTTCTCACACACACGCATGTATACGTGTACATATATTTCTGTCTGGATTTTGAATTACTTAAAATGGATTCTGTATTAGATTATGAGAGATAATTTTGTTATTATTTTCACGTTGCTTATTTGCGTGTTGTAGACGATTACAGTTATATAAATAGTAGAAGTTCTAATTTATAATACTTATTGGTATTTTTTCGGAATATTGGCACTAATTTTGATAAGGGAGGGGGAGTATGATTGTAAAATAATGCGGCGATAGGTATTGGTGGTGGTGAAATAGTGAGAATGAAATAATAATTGCAATGTTGAGAGCAATAACAATACTAAAACATTATGGGAGTAATGACAAATGGGGCAAATGGTAAGAATGATATAATAAATACAGTATTAAATAAATTAATAGTAAAACTGACATTATAATTACAATATTGGGGGGGAGGGCAATGATGATGGTAAACTATAATTAGAGTGATGGAAGTTGGGGGGTGGGATTGTTGTGGTAGTAATAGTGGAAGTAAAGGATAATGGTAATAACAATGGTAGCAGCAAATAATTATGGTAATAATAATAGTAGTGATGATGGTAATTGGAGTGAAATGATGATAATAATAATTATTATGGTAATTGGAATAAATAAATAATTAATGGTAATAACTAATAATAAAAATATAATAAATTTACAATTAAAAATTAAAACTTTCTGTAGTAAAATATAATATATAATAAATAATGAAACAGAAATGGTGTTAACTAAATGATGGGAATGGATGGTTGTGGAGGTGGTGATAAATAATAAAAACAACGGCAATACTAAAAAGAAGTATGAATCTTGTGGGAGAGGTGTATGAAATGATAATAATAGCAGTAGTTATTTTGCGGTGGCTGCATACGGTGGTGGGGGTGGACCTGGGAACACCAACAATTAAGAGGTAGTTCCACGTTCCTTAAAACGTCCTGATTAGAGGCCTCGCTGTTGGATGTAGTTTATCGTCATACCCAGGACGTCTGAAGGTGCACTGGAATAGCAAAGTTGCCTTCCAGAAACTAAGCAACGAGATGTGAAAATATCGTTAGATACAATGAGAGCAAGTAAGGATTCAGTAGGTTAACATAAATAATTGCAGACGTTAAGATATTATTCTTGCTCTTCGAGATAATATAGATCCGGAGAGAATTCAAGAAGCACTGGAAATAGTTCCTTTCCAAAATTTGTAACGAACGGGTATTATTCGTAATCTTGACTTGACCTGTTTTTAAAAAGTAGTGATTCTTCTGATTCCTCTGCTAAAGAAACCAGTCGTATGAATAACAACATATATCCTGTCTCAAAAATTCGTTTACTGGAAACTTTCTCAGAACTTATTGCTCCACGGCAGGCGTGCAACTTTTAAATTATTGTTTATCGGTGTGGAATACCTTTGAGATGGGGAATTGGCAAGATTCTCTGTCAAGCCATTAGCTGTAAATTCATAATCCGCTGGGGTTTTTTCGCATCTCGCTGGGGACATCGTGAATCTATGAGTCGACTTTTCAAGACGTCAGAGCAATTTGTTTTGAACGGAGTGTTTGGCTCGACTTCACATCAGTATAAAAGGTTCCTTGTGAACAACCATTTAAAATAATATATATATATATATATATATATATATATATATATATATATATATATATATATATATTCATGACCATGGAACCCGGGTTCGAATCTCACAATGGTCGATTTATCAGAAAGGAGACTTCCTGATATTATAGGAATGGACCGAGGTCGATCCCAGCGTGCGGACCTTTGGAAAGTGCGTGAAAATCATACCACGTGTTCACCCAATCCTTGTGAGTGAAATTAGGTAGACGAAACTCTTGAGGGCCATCGATAGCTGTGCTAGTACAAAGCCACAACTCATCGTGGCTTGAGTGTGCTGGCCTCGTTCAAAGGGTTTGATCACGCTAGATCTCACGCTCTCTCCCAGAAATTGTAACTAAGGTCTGCTCAGCATAGTTGCAGTATAAACCACAGGTGGGGTCTGTGAGTGGTGAGCAAAGACAAATGTGCCTGAGCGAGCGTCTGCAGTAGGGATTGGCTAGTCGCCATAGTAGACGGATATTCTCGAATACTATTGGCCAGCTATTATGTATGTATGTATGTATGTATGTATGTATGTATGTATGTATTAGTCAATGTAAAACAGGATTTTCACCAAAATACTCAATACATTTAATTATTAATAATTTGCCTCTCTTAACCCTAGAACACTAACCATCAATTAAAGTTACACCACTACTAACCATGGGTATACCATACCCGATTTTGAAAATATCAAAAAAAAATGTTAAATATAAATCTTTATTTAAAATATTTTACATGCTGGCGCTTCAAACTTTGTACTTTGAGTTAACATTAATAGGAACTGAAAAACATATTATTTAGCTAAGAAAATCAGGTGCTGAAAATTATAATTAAAAATAGGAAAATTTGCGCTGGGTACTATAAACCCATGGTTAGTGTTCTAGGGTTAAAGCAATAGTTTGTTTCTCTAACGTCGATAACTTAAATTACGGAACCCCCACCAAAAAAAAAAAAAACAAAATTAAAAAAATTAAAAAAAATTAAAAAATAAATATTTAGTTACATTTACTTTTTTTCGATGATTAGAAACTCAGTTCGATGTGCAAATTTGATGTAGGTGAATAATTTAATCTTTCAACTTGATGGCCAGTCTTGTATATTTTTTTTTATTTTTAAGGCTGGCTTCAACACCCAAGTTGCCTCCTTCGTTTTTAGTCTTGCTATCCAAATTTTCAGAAAAGAAAAGATTAACAATTTACGATATAAACTTTCTGCTCCATTTTAATTTGTCATCACCAAACCCAAATCCTCATAAGCAATAGGGACTGATTTGAAAAATTGATTTCATTATAGGTTTCCCAGTTGAGGTTAAGATTAACTTTGGAAATTTTCATTTCAGGATAGTGAAAAGTCAAATGTTGCTTAGTACAACAAGAGACAGGAAGTTGTGGAGAGTCATGGTCGTCACTGCCCGGAAGGGACACAAATAATGATCATTAGGTATTAAAGGGGGAAAAAAAAAGCAATTTTAGTTTTTTTCGAAAAAATGCAAATTAATCTTATTTTTTTAAAGGCTTCCATAATTTAAAATTATGGACGCAAATTATCGGTAGAGGCTAATTAATATAATGTAATTCTGAAAGGTGTTCAAAATAAAGACTCTGTATTAGATAAATGTTGTAAGGGATATTGGCACAGAAAGTGAAATCAGCGAACCACGTTCAATATTCGGTCTAATCTGTTGCACTCACTTTCACATAGATGCCGGTAGGAAAGGCCTGATACCGTCTCTTCTCTTAAAATTCAGCTATTGGTTAAATAGCATGGCAGACTGCGCCATCTAATATTGGGTGGTCACTAGTCTAGGGAAAATTATGAATTCCAACTTGTTAAGACGGCAACAGGAGACCGCTCTGCTATAGTTTCGAAAAATACATGGCAAACGAATCTGTGGAGAGTCCTGACCATTTACCATGTGAAGAGTCATTGCATTAAAAAAATACGCAGTTGTTGTTTGAGTCTCGGAGCGAGGAATCGGCGAGCCGAGTTCAAATTATCGCCGTTATTGTTACATTTATTTTCTCAAAGGTAGTCATGGAAAAGGTATGAATTCATCTTATCTCCTCTTTATGGGTTAAGTAACAGCACAGTTCGAATTCTCTTGTCGCATTTGGCGACTAGTATAAGAAAAGGATCATCTTAAATCCAAAACCGTATGTGACCCTGGGGGACACACATTTGAACTGTAACTAAATTCCGCTCAACCTAATTGCAGCATAAATTTGTTTGGCTTTGTGGATATTGAAGAAATACAAGTGGGCCTGAACAGATGGGCATGCCCGGAAACTAACAGCCATGCAGCAAATGAGAAATTACAATGATTTGCTGGTTGCCTTCAAGTCGAAACAGCTATGATGATTTGTCCGACAATTTCTTTGTCGCATCATTAATTTTGATTCTCACTTGTGCACCATAATTTTGGCCCTGTGCCAGGCTTAGTTGAGCTTATTAACATTCTAAGAATAATTACTAATATATTTATTGATGCCGAAGTTTCTTTCAATAAAATTCTATTTTCCCGCATAAATTCTGATAAATTTCCGTGGGTAATACGAGAAAATTTTCAGGGTACGCCTTTTGCTAATGTACATTACAGCCAACCGCATGGTGAGTTTTATGAAGGAAGTTATATATATATATATATAAAACAGATTTGTAGAGGAAGCATTATAGGCAAACCCGCCAGAGAAAAAAAAAGGAAAAAAAAAAAAACGAATATAAATTGTAAGAGGGTTGTTGGGGTGAATTAACCCTTTCCTGCCGATCCTAGATTTTCTGTCTTTTAATGAAGTGAAGAAAGGAAATATTTCCCTGTGTAGAATAACAGGTTGATTTCCGTTTTAAGTTCGCTTGCTTAACACACTGATTTTTGACTTTCCAGTTTTCTTTCTTTTTCTATATTTTTTTTTCTTTTCTCTTTTTATGACAGTATCCAAGGGACGAGGATTGACCTTGGCTTCTTTGATGATCTGTGATGGGGTTTCTCTTTCTTTTTTTTACCCACCTGTTAATGATGGGAAAATCTATCTGCGAAAGGTTTTCTTTATTTGCCAAACCGGTTTTATTACATCATAGTCTTAAAGCAAACAACAAAAATAAGAAAATAAAAAAAGCCCAAATTAATGTTTAGAAAATATCGATCATGACTTGTCTCATTGGCCTGTTATATTAATTAAAATTTTAACATCAGTTCAAGTTCGTATAATAATAATAATAATAGTAATAATAATAATAATTTATTAATTAATTATCTATCATAAATATTGATATATACGCACATACATGCTGACGCCAGAAATTGAACACGTGTCATCTACTCAACAAATGAAAGCAAAAAAAAATAGAATATGAAAATCGAAGAATTAGATTTTCACTTCTAAAAATTTCTGATGAAGCTCAATAAATAGCGAAACGTTAAATTCATAACAATTTTACTACTTTCTCCTTATTTTATAACTGAGACTGTTCCTATCTATCTATCTAAGCCAATTCACATCTATCTATCTATCTAATCCAATTCACATCTATCTATCTATCTATCTATCTATCTATCTATCTATTTATCTATCTAAGCCAATTAATATCTATCTATCTATCTAAGCCAGTTCATATCTATCTATCTAACCCAGTTCATATATATCTAACCTAATACATATCTATCTATCTATCTATCTATCTATCTATCTATCTATCTATCTATCTATCTAAGCCAATTCATATCTATCTATCTATCTATCTATCTATCTATCTATCTATCTATAACCTTTTTCAATATGGAAGCCTAAATTTACATGAGGACAATCTGATTTCTATTAGTGAGTTTTTGTTAGTGTAACTCAGTAAAAGTGGCACATGATAGCGAGATTTCTCCTAGAGCAATACCGGTATGATATTCTAAATTGTGCAATAAAGCAACTTTATTTTTCGCTAAGGTATCTAGACATTTTCTTTTAATTTAAGCGCAGTGTTAGAATGGCATCGAGATCTCATCAATTTACAGTTGAGTTAACTAGATGCAACCGTAAATTCTATGCTAACAGTTTCTTTACAAATGTAATAAATTATTTCACCACATTATTTCCTTTTAAAGGACTGCGGATCATCAGACTTTACTTCCAAAGGTTGAAACGAAAAATGAAAAGAAATTTACACATATCCTCCATGGGTCTACCCATACGGATTACCTAGTTTTCCATAAAGTACATATATATATGAAAGTGAACACAGAAGTCAACACTTACAGGCGACAGTCTGTTTCATGCTATATGCAATCTCCAGGCCATATATATATATATATATATATATATATATATATATATATATGTATGCATTATAGATCATTTGTGCTCACCTTTGGAATTAATAATTAGCTTTCATACACTCATTGCTTTAGTTAACTTCTACTTAGCTAGAATGCTGAAACTCTTTAATCCATTTATGCCTGATGTCTATTTTGTTAGGGAAGAAGTTGCCTAAAATTTTAAAACCGCCAGTTCAAAGATTACCATTAACCCACAAGGTAGATTGCGCAAAATTAGTTAGTTGAGCTTAATCTACCTTGCTATTTAACACGTAGCGTAAAGAAAATAGATTTTCAAGGGCATTAATGCAAAGTGACAGAAACAGGCTCGAGTAAAATTCGAAATCGGTACGCTATTTCCATTTTCTCTGTCGATAACTGTTGTACTTGGTGTCCAACATTTTAGAAACGGGATTACCTAAAATTTGAAATCCGCCAACCTTAAGATTACTATTAGCCAGTAAGGTAGATTATTCAAAAGGAGATAAAATTTTGCGTAAACTTTTTGCAGTAATGACTTAAATATATGAAAAAAGAAACCTTTATAAAGAGAAAGTCCCTTTGGCTCGAAGTGAGCTAGTTTTGAAAAAGTCGTCCAAGTTATAAATTTTGACCGATTTTTCGAAAACCAATGGGTGACCTCTTTGGAATATATATGCATGCATATATAGATAGTCTATCAGGAAGCATTTAAGCTAGCTCATGCGAGGGGCTTTTGATTGGGCCTTTATAACAATAGGTAGGAAGTAGTAGATGCGATAAACAACAATAAACTACAGAAGAACTTGAAATTGATTGCTGCATTTAAATATTGCACTAACATCTAAGCTTACCTTTTAAAAATTCAACGATAATTCTTCTGTCGTCACTTAATTTAGAGACAAATTGATGTACGTAGGTTTTTACTTTCCGTACAAACAATCATTTTTATTTCTTGGGGGACTTTCGCTGGATTTAGCAATTAATTTCGGTTATTGCCAAATCTATTTCCCAGTTACAAAAATTGTTATCATACAAAGAATTCGTCGCAAAAAATCACGTAAAAATTGCTGAAAACAATAATGAAACTTAGGAATCCAAAATTTCAGGATTGTGGGTCCAGATCCGGCCCGGTATAGTTTTAATTTGCTCACGGCGTCAACCTGATTTCAAAATGGTATATGTTGGGCTACGGTATCTCGGAGTAAAGTTGAAAAAATATGACATTGGCATTTTTTTTATATAGAAGGAGATGAGCTCTGGAGAGTTGTGACCCTTATATTGACAAATTTTAACACACTAACATTGGCATTTATTATATAGAAGAAGACGAGCTATTAAAGTTATGTCCCTTTAATTGAAAAAGTGCGAAACACTGACACACTGTTATTGGAATTTATTATATAGATATTGTGCATACTTATAACAAAATGTAGCCAGTAATGTACAGTTAAAAGAGCTAACATTTTATGGAAAATTTTTGCAATAAATTTCGTTATTATTATTATCACTATTATTATCGAATATATGATGAAACACTTCAGGAAGAGAAATTCCCTCTGGCCTGAAATGAGCTAGTAACTCACACACACACACACATATATATATATATATATATATATATATATATATATATATATATATATGTGTGTGTGTGTGTGTGTGTGTGTGTGTTTGTGTGTGTGTGTATATATATATATATATATATATATATATATATATATATATATATATATATCTGGTGCATGCGCGTGTATGTGTAATAGTACGACCATTTGACGATCACTCATCCATGTGGTCCCACCTCTATAAATTTAAGTGCAAACTTCAAAAGATTTTAATAAACCAATCCCTCTCTACTCTGGTCTAATGTTTTCTATTCACCTTGGGTTCAACTATTTTTCCTGTTTCCTTCTGTTGCCGAAAATTGTGCCGTTTTGACCCCCTCTTGTTTTTCCCATTTCCTTTTCAGATTTTCCAGAACCACTATGTGCCTGTTGAGTTCATAGTAGGAACTGTCAAGATGCAAAACTTGCTATCTTGAATAAACTGGCAAAGTTTCTAGGCATTTGGACAACCAAATTATACGCTTTGATTTGATAGTTCCGTCATAACGACAGCAGATGGTGTCGAAATGTTGCGAGACTGTCCAACGCTAAGTTTATACTGTTCAACGCATATGCGTACGCTGCTATTACTGCCTCAGTCTGCCTTAGTGCTATATACTAGTATCAGGCGAGATTTTTTAATGTTATATTTAAACGGCTCTGTGATCTTTACGATACATAAAAGGAACTCAGCTTCATCAACATTTGCATGAAATTTGTGACGCCTCCTAACATGATCTTGAAAATGCTTCTTCAAGCTCTTGGGAAATTTCCCTTAGATTGCACACATGTTTTTAAATGACTGGCCGTTTGCGTTTATTTTGCTCTAATACACTTTCGAAAGGTATAAATACACATCTTCTCCCCAATGCTATGGGACAAATACCAGACTAAACTTGGGTGTCAACCAGTATACAAAAAGAAAATCGAAGTGACTTCGAAACTGTGGAGAATGTAAAGGTTTCTCAAGAAGTCATAGCAATTTCTACATAATAATGTGAAGGAAGGCGTGGAAAGGCAATATCCACTACATCCTGAAAGAGGATAATATTAAAAATTATCAACACACACACACACACACACACACACACACACACACACACACACACATATATATATATATATATATATATATATATATATATATATATATTTTCAAGCACTTGAAAATAGCTTCGGTATATATATATGATGTTGAAAACTTATTTACCAATGTCCCTGTCAGTGAAATTATTGACATAATTATAAGAAATATATACAGTAACTCATCTT
>CAHIKZ030002468.1:705000-757500 GCA_903632075.3 Acanthosepion pharaonis | reverse complement strand
GACGATAAACTACATCAGCATCGTGGGTAAGATGGTAAACTACGTCCGACCGGAAAACCTCTGATCAGGAGTTTTTGAGAAGCGTGGAACCACCTCTTAATTACTGGTGTTCCCAGGTCCACTCTGACTCGGGTCCCAGCTTTGAGCAAATAGTTAACCCCAAACTGGGGTCAAAACACTATGACAGTGTAAAAATAGGTTTTAATAACAGAAATAATTTGTAAAAAATTATTGCCAGCAATAAATTTTTGAAGAAAAATTACCAGTAAAAAAGACAAAAAACATCCCTATTCCCTTCGTATTTCATTAGTGATATGTAAGTTTCACTTCCCACAAACCCTTGCTTTGTGGAACTGATTCGCAAGAGGACGCTTCCTCGATCACTACAATCTTAACATATTCAAGTCCAGTTATCTTCCCCACACATCCGTACGAAGTGTGCCTCTTACTCGGTAATGCCATACCTCGAGTGATTCATAGGGTGAACATCGCTGTGAAAAAGAAAATAAATTTCAAGTTAAATATTGCTGTAGTACAGTGAAAATAATATATGTATTTGCATGTAAGAAATTTGATGTTTTTCGTATATCGTTGCTTGTAATCAGTTTGGAGGTTTTATTTTGTTTCGGTCGATACGGGATATACATCTATGTGTAGATGTTATAATTTTCCGTCTAGTTTGTGTTTAATGTGTGGATGGTTTCTTTAGAACAAACTACAAAAGTTATTTGACAATAGTTTTTAAAAGCCGAAATTGTTCAGAAGACATTGAACGATTTTAGTCCAAGCTCTAGCCGGATAGCAACATTCATCCGATAGAAAAAAAAACTCCAGCAAATAAACACACATACGTGCGTATGAATATATATATATATATATATATATATATATATATATATATATATATATATATATGAAAATATATAGAACATAGGTAGGAACTGGTTAGGTAAATAATCCAAAGTCCCTTAGTATTTTAGTTATTATTTTTAAAAATAGTGCTCGATACAAAATAGAGCATAAATATAATTATTTATTTAAAATATGATTCCAATTCACGACATAAGAGGTCTCATGTTTCAAAACAAGAGCCGAAAACTTCAATATAATTATTTAAATAATGTATATATATATATATATATATATATATATATATATATATATATAAAGATATACGTGCGAGTATATATATATATATATATATATATATATATATATATACGTGTATATATATATATATATATATATATATATATATACTGCACGTATATATATATATATATATATATATATATATATATATATATATAAGGCTCAAACACTTATATTTCTTGGTTATAATTTATTGCATTGGAATCGTAGATATGATTTGAGTCTATACCAGTATTCTTGCGCCAGTGTTTATTCTTGTTTTCTTGCAGATTTTCAAAGCAACGGCGTACCATGCATGACTCGATTTGGACAAAGTGCAATCGACTCGGCATTAAAATGATTACTGCGGTTTGCAAAGAGTTGAACTCTTACATCTGTAGCAAGGAACTGCATTGTTTTTAGTGCAAACGAATCTTCAATCAGTTTCCACCATTGACCATTTTCAGAATAAGGAAAGAAAGAAATCCAAAAGTAGGTCTCTTAAAAATCCTTTGAGCTCTTTCCAAACATAATACTCGCCTTATGTTGTAAACTGTTTACATTCTATTAATTATATAGAGAAAAGAAAAAAATATGACCAGCAAATGATAAAAGTGGAAGGAATGGTAACGGAAACTGAATTGGGTGAAAAAAAATAAATAGAGGGAGGGGGGAAAGAAGAAATACCAAAAGAGAAAAATGGCTGAAGACATAAGATGTTAAGGAAGTGAAAAAAAAAAGGGAATATTGGCAAAAGGTTTGGGTAATGTAGTGGCTATGGAATCGGTAGACCCAGTTCAAACTTTCTGTCTAGGTTGCTGCGTTCACTTTGAGGTTATACCTTTAGGAAAGGCATTGGTCCATCTCTTCACCTCATAGTGCAGAGGCGTAAACAAAGCAATTTCTAAAGAATTAACGGATTTATCTTTGATCTGAAATTTTTTATTGCTTCAAACGTTATTATAGCGGATACTCGTATTTGAAATTGACCTCCCATTACACAATATTTAGAGTAATGATAAAACCGAGCGTCTATTTCAGATACGAGTATCCACTGTAATGACTTTTGAAGTAAAATAAAATGTCGGATTAAAAGCAAATACATTAATTCTTTAGAAATTACACACACACGCGAGCACGCGCTTACACACACACGCGAGCACGCGCTTACACGCACATTTCTGATGCTTTATTAATATACCCCAAAACAATATTACCTGAATAATAAACTTAATAACACTGTATGTCCCCGGGTTACGACAGTACCAACCTCCGACAATTTGTAGTTATGACGCAATCTCCATTATTTTTGTTTCGACTTACGCCGTTTTCATATAACATACGACTCAAACGGCGTGGTGGAAGTATCCATTGTGCAACAAAAGAATAAATTATATGTATTATATTTATGTCTTCCACGTGCCTTATTGTTCTAAGTATGTATACATATGTCATAGAAATGTGTTGTTATGATCTAGATTATTACTTTACTATTGTATTAGCATAGGTGAGTGACGTAAATGCTTATTCAAGGAAAATCATAGTTTCGTCTCGACTCACAGAGAAAATCGTGTTACGACGTATCGTGAGAACGGAACTCTGTCGTAAATCGAGGACCCTCTATAATGGATATGTAATCAATTTTCACGGATGAAATAAAAAGAACTATTAAATTTCCTTGGTATTATGTTTAAACCGAACAGATAATGATAAAACAAAGAGAAGACATCTTCCGGAAATACACGAAGAAATCAACCGAAATAAAAAGGTAACTAAAATTAATCTAAAACTACGCCTGTCAACTCAACAATAAACTCCAACTGATAAGTACTTATGAAAACTTAATGGATAATTTGGTACAACTATTTCAAAAACACCCTTCTTCTATATGCCCTCGTTTTTTCAGAACGTGGGTGATGATGGGTCTTCCCAAATTTTTACCCTTAAGAATGTTTGTGTTTTTGCTATCATTCCTAATCAGTGTTCTGCTCGTTGGATAGGTTATTAGCTGTTTTCCCCTGTCCTTCTTAACTTAATGTGTTTAGTGAGTATCAAATTCTCCAAGACTTCTTTTCTCATTATTGTGAAATTTCAGATGCCTCTTTGTGATTCTAAGTCAGTGTTGTTTTGTTTTCATTTTCATGAAAACTTCCTCGTTACTCAGATCTTTTTATAATTTTGAAATTCTATTAATGTTCATCTAATAGAAGGCTCAAGCGACACTCAAATTAGAGGATTGCTAAACACGGTTTGTTATAAGAATGTAAGAGGATGATGTCGGAAATGAAGATTATGATGATATACATGAAAAATAACGAGTGCCGGTTGATTTGATGCTGTTAAAAAATTTACCGTTCTTTGAAGCTTCCATGAAGGAGTCTTCAAGAAAGTAACCGTTTTCGGGAAGAAATGTTTGATTGAAAATTCTTTCTTACTGATACGATAGTTTGTTTTTTATTATTTTCAATCATTTCGCGCCAAGCGAGGCAATAAAGCCACTAGGATGGAAAATGGCACTGAGTGTTAGAGAATATAAAAAAAAAACTAAAAGAATGAGAAGACAGAAGATAACGATTGCCATTGCATTTATATTTTTGACTGGGAAGTAAGAAGCTGGAAGTGAGTTCCAAAAGCGAGATGTGCGATAGAAGAAACTGTTAGCATAGAACTTGCGGTTACATCGAGTCATTTCTACTATAAACTGATGAGACTAGTACTTAAATTCATAAACTCTATGTACCACAGAGGAAAGTTAATCAGAACAATTACCATGTAAGTATTTATAGAAAAGGCACAGGGTAGCTACGTTACGTTGTAGGGAAAAGGAATGAAGCCAAGATGCCAAGTCATGACCAATAACATTGCAGATTCATCCTTGGACTTCATCAAGATTTTTCGTAGTAAATGAGGTTGATTCAGCCCTGTGGATGTAGCAAAGTGGATATTAATTGTGAATGAAGCTTGCCGGAACATTCGCCATGGAAATAACGATAGATTAGAAATAGGATAGCGATTTTGCATCGGTGGGAAAGAAGTGGCTGGGTGAAAAATAATTCTTCCCTAACAAGACCCTGAGAACGACCTTGAACTCTATCAATCCGGAACGTGAGAATTGGGCAGTGTCAACTAAAATATAGCATCAGTATCGAATATTTGGTGTAATATAACTCACGCAAAGATAAAACATGGCCGAAGGTGTCAGGCACGTTCTGGAGCGTCACAATGACCCGGATATTTTTCCAGCATTTTTAACAATACATCGTATATATGAGTTCCACTGGAGTGAAATTCACTCCCAACAGACGTTTAAAGCAAGGACCTTTATTGAGTATAATCGTTAATCATGACTAGAGAAAACTGTCTGGTCAATGATGATTAAGACATTATAATAGGCTTGTTTTTGAAGTATTGAAAGTTACAAGTTATTTTTCCTGTTGAGAGTTCTGTCAGGGAAAAGATCAGCTTCGGGGTTCTGAATATCTTGACTTTTAGAGGTACTTCCATAACCTGTGTTATCCTCTACATATATCTTTAATAATGATTTGAGAATGTTCCTAGGTAGATCGTTAATAAAAACTAGAACGAAGATAAGAGAGAAGATAGAACCTTAGGGAACGCCTGCATTAATGGCATGAGCTTAGGAAGACTGTCCAATAACAACGATCTTCAGGAACATACCTGAGAGAAAGGACTTGATAATTGCATAAACTGTCGTAGAGATGTCATAGCCTGAGAGTTTGTGTAGCAAAAGACTGAGAAGAAAAGGCATAAAAATAAGAGACACATTCCATTAGTTAGCCATCCTAATATTTCTGTTTAATAATATCCGAGTAGAGATTGCGTTTTTAATTAAAAGATAAAGCAATTTATTAAAGCGAAAATATATGGAAGTGTATTATTTTTTATTGTTTTCATTATTCAAGGATAGAACAGGCGGGAAATAAATAAAAAGAGGATATAAAAAAAACATCGGAAACTTATGAGGGGAAAAAAACAAGATGAAAGCCTGTAACCATAACATTTTTTTCATTTTTCATTCATCAATTTCGGATTTACAGAAACCTAAATAATAGTTCTTTGATGTTAAAGTTAACATTTTTTTGTCTCAACTACAACCATATCTTGTCGACCTCTGGGTGTACTTGCAAGTCACCGAGGTTACATCTATTCTAAGACTTCTCTCCATCCAAATGAGGTCAGGTTCTCAAACCCTTAAATATATTCAATTGAATCCATGTGATGAACACCTTACCTTTCTTGAGCCACACATGTTGAAGACGTCGAAGAAATAACGATAAATCAAGTCTACTCAAGAAGATCGCTTTACACCAGAGATTTTGAAATAATGGTTTTAGCAAACATTTTGATCAAATCCTCGGGAAAGAGAACGGGTGAGTGGACGGAGGAAAAAATAAAGCGAGTAACGTGGAAAGAGGCTACGAAGAAAAGGACGATGAGGAGAAATTCAATCAAAGAAGTGTGAAAGACGATGACTAAAAAAAGGAAGAAAAATAATGGCTGTAAAGTTAGAGGACAAAAAAAACAACTGGCGAAAGAGAATGAACAGTATATCTTGTGGATTTAGCTTGAGAGAAACGAGGAAAGATTGGGAGAGAAATAGTAAAGGTTAGAGTAGAGAAAACGTATGAAAAATTAATTTATTGTCAAATAGTATGATATTGATGTGTAATAACAAGGATCGTTTACGCCTAACAAATCACGTCGACCAGTAATTTCTTCTTCTTTTTCTTCTTCTATGTACTGTGTCCCTTCAGAAAGTTGGTGACCATGACTCTCCACAACTTCCTACCCTTTTGCTATCTGTCTTAATCCCTGTCCTGCCAATCATTTACACAAGCTCTTTAGATAGGTGATTAGCTAATTTTGTCCGTCCCTCTTGCCTTCTATGTCCTCTGCGTATCAAATTCTCCAAGCCTTCTTTCTTTATTATACGCTCTAGAAATTTTAGCTGTCATTTTCTAATTTTAAGTAAAATTGTGTTTTTGTTTATATTTTTCTTAAAATTTTGTCGTTACTTCTGCCCATGTTATACTCAGCATCCTTCTGTAGAACCACATTTCTATTGTCTCAAGTCATTTCATCTGTGAGGATATTGATCGGTATTCATTGTCATATAGGAGAATGGATATTGAATAAGAGTTAAGCATTGTTTTCTTTGTTTCTCGTCCCATTTCAATGCGCAATCTGATTTCGGTGTCACATTTTCTCGTCCTCTGTGAAAATTCTTCCTACATAATTAAATTTTCATACATTCAGGGTGCGATGAGTAAATTGTCGCTATTTTATATTTTTAAATTCGCGCATGCGCGTTGTTTGTTTTTTTTATTTTGTCGACTGTAGGAGATTCATTTCGTCACCGCCTGTGAGAAAAACAGTACTATGACGCAATTCAATCCACCAAAAATTTGGAAACGGCATGCTGTACAGCTTGGCATTCGCGTCAGAAGCTCCAAATACGAACTGTTCAGTGTGTTTGAAGAGAGGGCATAGGATTCGGAAAGGGTTGAATGATATATATAGTCGAAATTTCAGAGACCACACCACTCCTTACATCTGGCAACCTAACACCTATGACTGCACCCCCTTGGTTATTACGTGTGAGGCGTAGTCGATCGAGAAACGAACAAAACTCCTTCTAACACCAAAGATGATCTGAAGGTAAGAATCATAGCAGCATTTAGCAACTTAGTCAAGGAGACCGTCCTGACGAGTTGAAGGAGATTTCGAAGTCATCTGGAGGCCGGGGTTAAAGCCAATGGCGATTTTTATTGGATAAATTTATCCTTTAGTATTTCAAGATATTTTTGTATAATTTTGGTAAATATAGCTGTAAATTTAGTTGGGTAATTTCGACGACAATTTATCCATCGCATCCTGTACATGGATTGGGTGTCTCGAATTTGCAGCTCACATCATTGACATTTCCTTTTGTTGGCGATCAAATATTCTGTCTTCAGAAGTTACTGAATTAAAACACGTTCAAACTGTGGCGATTTTCGTAGAATGCTCCATATTAAAATGTATAAGTATACATTAAAACAATGTTTCCCATGTGTGAACGGCTAATTTTACCATCATAATCTTAATTTTTCTATTCAAAACTATTTAACCTCGTACTCTTCTTCTTGTGTCGTGTCCCTTCACAGTATAAGCGATCGTGGCTCTCCACAACTTTCTATCTCCTGTGGCTTGTAACAGATTTTCTCCTTCTGCTAAGATCCCCGCAGCTCCACTTATCCCCTTGTCTGGTAACTGGTTCATTGTCTTCCTCTATCTCGCTTGCCCACAATATGCTCCGTGAGGGTTAACCTTTCCAAGTCCTACCTTATGATGTGTCCAAATATTAGGTTGGTGCAAAAATAATGACGTAATAATGTCGTTTTTGACGTATTTTTTTAACGTCAAAAAACGACATTATTACGTCATTATTTTTGCATCAACCTATATAATTAAAGCTCTCTTTTACTGATTCTGAGTATAAATGTTCTTTCTGTTGCCATTTTCTTTAAGACTTCCTTATTATTTACTCGTTTCGATCCCGGAATTTTTAGAATCTCTCTGGAGAACCATATTTCTGTTGCCTCTAGTATTTTTCTCATCCGTGGAGAGATCATCTAGCATTCACTGACATATAAGAGGATGGATGTCACATACTAATCCACCATCTCTTTTCTTTGTTTCTAGAGATCTTTTTCCGTTTCTCAGCACCTTGCCTAGCTTTTGAAATTCTAGTCTAATGCATACTTCGGATCTCGGTGTCGCATTTCCCCTCCCCGTTAAAAAAAACTTCCCGGATATTTGAAATTCTGTACCCAGTAACTATAAATAAATGTGATTGATGTATACCTCCAATTGCGCTTGAAAGAACTGTAAAATAGCCGGTAAGATCTCACTTCTTATTAATTAGTATGCTAAACTTGTACTGAACCCTCTGGGCAAGAGGCCGTCTTTCTGTTTTGCCTATAAATTTGTGAAATTCAATTGAGCTTCTTGCATTTTGTGTAGTAAGACCTTTGAAGAAGCGTTAAAATCATGTGCCTCGCGGACACACGACGTCTGATCAAAAATATATGGAGTGGTGCGATAAAAAGAAAACTAAAACACGTATAAATTCGCCATTTAATTTCCTTCGAAGTAGTCTCCATCTTAAGCCACATACTTTCTCCATTCTCATTTCCATTGATGGAAGTATTCCTAGAATTCTTCTTTTTTTGGCGTGGGTGGGGGTTAACCAGCAGCTCCCTCGTTGAATTCATTTCATTTGAGATTTGATTTTTGGAAAAAGGAAAAAATTGCAAGATTGAAAATCTGGGGAATATGTTAGTTGTTGGAGCTGAGGAATGTTGTATTTGGCCTTGCTGCACAAGGTATTGTCACGAATGGAACCTCCACACTGAACACCACACTCTACACACTTTCCTTCCACGGTCTATCTGTGCCAAGCAACTTCACTTTGTGTAGCTCCATTAACATAGCAACAGTCCCGATACTTTTTGATCAGGTCTCGTATTCTCACATCATCATCGTCATGTCATCATCATCATCATCATTCTCAGGGCGGGGCAACTGCACAGATCCTCAAGACTCTTTATCTCTTGTCTTCACCATTGTCCATTACATCAGATACGTCTACAGGTTGTTATCCCGTGTCTTCACATAGTTGATTGTTATATGCCATCGAATCCACGTTTTTGTGCCCATAACAGAACGCTAATGTTAGCCTCATCCGTACTTTTCCAGTAATGTCCTTGTTCTTCTCTCTCGAATAACGTGTGATATTAACGGTAGATAATCATAGACATGCATTTGTGTCAGGTGCTGTTTCTAGGATACATTCAATCCAACACTTAGCTTTCTTATATACATGTGTTACATAGGAATAAAGTGTCGCTATCGACACTTGAGTTTGAACATTTATCGCCAGAGTATAAACACAGGCGATCCCATTATTGAATTAAGTAGACCACGTGACCACAGAGGAAACGCGCGCGTAGGAAGTCGTGTGATGTCTAATTGATCGCATTTCTAGTCTATCCTTTATTAGTATTATGATCTGCATTTCTATTCTATCCTCTATTACTATACGGACCGCTAGTCCCTACTCCATTCACTATATTATTTCTCTATTCGGATCACTATATGAATTACTAGCGATCAAGTACTATTAGTGCAAGTGATATTCGAAGTTATCTGACACCAGTATTGTTCAACGGTGCACTATAGTTGTATCTGCCATTACAAAGTCTCTACTACAATGAGCATTGCGAAAGTGACAACGAGCGTTCGTTGACATCACAAAAGTGTCAACGAGCGTTCGTTGACATCACAAAAAAATGCTATAGAATCATTTTGTCACTATCCATGTAGTACCATCATAAAGCAAGAAAGATACGGCTATGGTTTGAAAGTGGTGTCGTGCTATTTTATCCAATAAAGCAGATGCCAAGACTATTGACTGTTGCCTATGTGCTGACTAAGTTTTTCTAATGGGAATGTTCCCATCGTTTTCACTGGAAGAGATGTGACTTTCAACATAGATGAACTAATCAACCAATTTTAATGGGGAACTGGACTAGCTATTGATGGTGAATTGTAAATTAAATCATATGAACACTTATTTTTGCATTTACGTAAAGCCCAATTCGGTTTGTTGCTTTCTGTAAAGTGATGCAATAGCCTGTGTAATTTTAACTGCTGAGAGCGCGAAGCCGTCTTCGTAATCAGCATTTGTAATAGTTTTCTGCCGGATATTTTTTTGCTAATAGTATATGACTAAACTTAATACTCTATGTTCATAAGTCATAAATTAACACTAATAAATAATTAATAGTAATAAAATTAAAAAGAAATCATCTATTCAAACTTTTGCACTTTTTGACAACAACTAGAATCTAAATCTATTCAAATCAGTCACAGGTTTTAAATATTCTTTTCAAGAAGTGACGGATTCTCTGTAGTTAGTCCAGGGTTGTTAAAAACCCTGTAGTCAGTTCAGATGTGTGCTTTGGAGAAAAAATCCATAAAAAAAACAAAAAAAAAACTGTATCCTCACGATCATCATTCCAACTTTTTATGTCATGTACGAGAATCCTTGGTTTAATGGTTTCGTTCTGTCATAGGCACAGCGCATAATTTTATTACACTGCATAAATTTACCTACTGTAGAGCGGAGATCAGAAGCAGAACATTTTTAATGACTTTTTTCTGCCCAAAAGATATTCTTGTATTAACTCTATTTGATGGCGGATGACAAAAACGTATGGACATTTATTGACAGACTAGCAGTATAACCCGTCTTCGCCCGGCTGTTTCATTACTGTAAATTTTTGCTGTTTAATTGGAGCAGTTTAAGTTTAAAGTCAGTCCACCCGAAAATCAATATTAGTAACAACAATTGGGTGCAACTGAGACATCATCCCTAAATGGAGAGGTTAACAATTTGAATGGTAAGTGGCTCTGAAAAGGGCCGATTTTGCGTTCTCAATCTTGCAAGGAAGGAACCTCTTCCATGGACCGTCATCATAATAATATACAACAATTTTTATTTATAATATATATTTTTTTATAATTCTAATAATCTTTTGCATTAGATTTCAACTCTCTAAATTGATTGTACGCTGTTTTTTACAGACATTAAATCTTACCTTTGATTTTTGCGCAAAGTGTAAAAAAATCAGTTTTTTTTCGATTTTTCCCCTTCAATGTTGTAATATTCTCCGATGAATTTGGACTTAAAACCGGTACTGAAGAATTATCTATCAAAAAAAAAAAAATCGTCGAAATTGGATGAAAACTGTGGAAACCCCTAAGCAACATCCGATTACACACACACGCGCACCCACACACACTTACATACCTACATACATGCACACATATTTTGAGAATTATAGACATAGATTCATGTCCAGCGTCCTTAAAAAAGAATGAAACGACGTCTATTAATGTGTTATAAGTAGAAACCTATAATTAATACCGAATTCTTTTAGAAACCTTTAATTAATACCGGATTTTTTATTTTAATTTTTCTAATTAATACCGGAATATTTTTAGATAACTACAATTGATACAGGATTCTTATTTTAATTTCTGTAATTAATACCGGATTTTCTTTCAGAAACATGTAGATTATGACGCCACTATTCAATGTCTATAGTTATAACACACCCTTACTTACATAACGTACTTCGTATAAGGATTCTCTATACGTAACACTTCGGCTACTTGTCGTGACGTCTGTATTCGTCTGAAGACTAGGTATTTACCCATGACACTCCACTAAACGGGATGCGACACAAGGTCAGGTCTAATGTGTGGGACCTGCGCGTGTAAACTCGGGCCGCTTGTTCAAAATTTACCCATTCCTTGCAAACACGGTTAACGAGCATTTTACTTGTCTGTTCTACTTAGCCGAGTCTCTATCCGAAGACAGGGGCCCCAACTGAGCCGCACTCTGCCCGAAGACAGGTCTTGTCAGTCGCGAGCCAGACAGCAAACTGCCTGACTCCAAACGTCTAGGTATTTACCCAATACCCCCCACCCACCCACTGAGATGAGATGTGACACAAGGTCGGGATTATTGTGGGTTACCCGAACGTGTCAACACAGGCCAATTGTAA
This sequence comes from Acanthosepion pharaonis, assembly GCA_903632075.3. Taxonomy (NCBI): domain Eukaryota; kingdom Metazoa; phylum Mollusca; class Cephalopoda; order Sepiida; family Sepiidae; genus Acanthosepion; species Acanthosepion pharaonis. Next base: position 745,732 of record CAHIKZ030002468.1, on the reverse strand, counting down.
AAATTTACCCAACCCCAACAAAAGCGGACTCGGGTACATTACTTGTCTGTTTTTCTCAGCTGATTTTCTGCCTGTAGGCATAGCTCCGACTGAGTCATCTCTGCCTGAAGACAGAGGTCTTGTCAGTTGCAAGCCAAACAGCGAACTGCCTGGCTCGAAACAGCTAGATATTTACCCACGCCTCCCCACTAAGACGGGATGCAACATAAGGTCAGGTTTAACGTGGGGAACTCGAGCGCGAATACTCGTGCAACTAGTCCAAAAATTTACTCTTTCCCCACAACTGAGAGGAACGGGCAATTTCCTTGTCTGTTTTTCTCTTCCGAATCTCTATTCATAAACACAGCTGCGACTGAGTCATCTCTGCCTGAAGACAGAGGCCGTGTCATTTGCATGCCAGACATCGAATAGTCTAAGTCCAATCGGCTAGGTATTTACCCAGGCTTCCCAACTTAGACGGGATGCGACACAAGTTCGTGATTAAAGTGGGGAATCCGAGTACGAACACTGTCAACTGGTCCTAAGACAGAGCACTGACTGAGTCATACCTAATTTAATATAAGTATCAAGGTGTGAGATATCTACTAAAAATCAAACTCATTCTGGTAATAATACTTTCTTAAATCTTTCTTAAGCACTGCAACTTTTTTTACATGAATTTCTAAAAAATACTATTACTTAACAATTATCTCTTTTCATAGGTAGGTTTTGCGTACTAATGTTTTGAACTGTACCTGACTATTAATGAAACTTTAGAAGAAATAAATTATATTAATCCTTTTTATCAAAATTGTAATATTAAATGGAAAATTTGGAAGACGGGAATACAGCAAATTTGGTCTGGTTTTGTTTTACGGCATATCAACCTCAATGGGTTATTTAATGTCGACAAAATTTTTATTGCTGGTAATATTTTATTTTTCAAAAATGTATTGATGGTAATATATTTTTTACAAAATATTTCTGGTATTAAACCCCATTTTTACACTTTCATAGTGTTTTGACCCCAGTTTGGTGGTGGTGGTGGTGGGGGGTAACTATTTACCTATAGCTGGTGCGACCACCCCGGGTTAGTGTGGACCTGAGAACACCAGCAATTAAGATGTGGTTCCACGCTCCTCAAAACCTCCTGATCAGTGGCCTTGCTGTTGGACGTAGTTTATCGTCATACCCAGGATGCGGATACAGAATGTACTAGAACTATCTGATATACAGAAAGAAAGAAGAGCGGTTTGAAATAGACAGACGCGGGGAGGGGGGCAGCTATCTTACGGTGACTGTCTCACAAGAGAGAAAAACATTCATCCACATCATCGTAGTAATGGGTATCGCTTTAGAGGGCTAATCTGACCAATGCAAATAATAACAAAAACACGAAGGCGGATTTTCCGTTAAACGAAGTAAAAGAAGTGACATTTGACACGTGCTGCACTCAATAACCTTTCAACTCTGGCTTTTGGCAAATGACAAAATCTGGATACCATTCCCCGACATAACGAATGTGGGCGTGCTTTTTATGCTAATCTCATTATGTTCTTGATGGTATATCTAAAGACCTTTACTTTTCTCGCCGTGATATTAATATACCCCTCATGGATAAGCTCGATTTTAGAAGCATATTAGTAATTGGTTAAGAGACTTAGTTTAGTCTGACCGCAGTAATGAGACATACGGCAATATATTTATTTAATTTAGCTTGGTCTGCCGGTTACATGACTAGGGCTTCCGGTGATAACAGAACGCATTATAACTGGGAATTTCTCCGCAGGGTAAGCGTGTTAACCGTTGTGCTACGCTTCCATTGATTAACTGTACAAAGATAATTTTGCTAAAGCTCATAATATTTTTTTTCGTTAACAGTGTCAAGGATTTTAAAATAAACACAAAAGAAGAAAGAAACAAAGAAAAGAAAATGCAAGGAAAAAGAAGCGAAATAAGGAAAATGAAAAAAAAACAAAAAAAAAACAAAGTGCAAAGAAAGAAAGAATGAAAAATGAGATAAAAATGAAAGAAAGACAAAAAGAACGGAAAAAGAATAGAGAAAGAAAGAAAGAAAAAAATGAAGGTAGAAAGAAAGAAAGAAAGAAAGAAAGAAAAAAAGAAAGAAAGAAAGAAAATGAAAAAGAAAAAAATAAATCAAGGAGAAGAAACAAATGAAAAAGAAGAAAATAATTCTATGAAAGAAAAAGAAAGAAACTAGAAAGAAAGAAAGAAAGAAAGAAAGAAAGAAAGAAAGAAAGAAAGAAAGAAAGAAAAAGACATGGAATGAAAAAAGAAAGAAAGATAAAGAAATAAAGCAACAAAGAAAAATTAATAAAAAAGAAGAAAACGGAAGAAAAATAGTGTCAATAAATGAAACATGGTACAGTGGATAAAGGCATTAGTTAGATCCAGTGACAGGACCCAAAGAGTGTGAGTTCAATACCCGGTTACCGCAGTGGAGAACTTGGAGAGGGGAATAAACAGGAGACATCCATTAAAACATGGCACGTGAAACTAGAACAGTCTACCCCAGTGAGCAAAATAAAGGGTTCAGTTCGACGTTCCAACTACCTGAAGAAGGCCGGAGCGTACAGTAGCCGAAACGTTGTAATAAATATGGCGACAAAGATGAGGACAATAATGTAAATAGTGTAAATGACACCAATTTTTCAAAGATGTAAAGAAAGGAATAATATTATTTCTTCACTTGGCGCCCACTGACTACTAAAATATGCAATAATAACGACACCATTTTATAATCAGTCAGTCAGTTACGTACCATGCGTGATACACGCTTAGGCGATCATGTATCTTTCGATACATGACTGACGAGGCAGATTTTTTCCCCGCAGTAGGTTGCCATTTCTTTCTGCGGCAGATCAGTTGCCATCCAAGGGTATAGAACCCGTTCTGTCCTGCTATTTACTCATAGCTGATACGAGGTGGAGAGAAAAAAAAGGATTCATAACTTTCCCAAGGGTATCGGCAAGTAAGTGAGCGTAAAGGATTTGACTGGAATTCAAACTCGGCTCTCCGACCAGTTTGATTATACAAATTTTTTCGTAAGCAATAACAATTTATAGAAAATTAAAAACAAGTTTCTTCCCTACAAGTTTTTATTTACAGATATCTCTAGGGCTAAATCCATTTTATATAATCCTCTATTCGACTTATCAGCTGAATGATTTAAACGATATTAAGTCTTATCTTTAAGTCACTCATCAATAATTGATTGCAAGTCGAGAATTATCAAAGTAGATATTCAAGGAAAAGAATGACACGATGTGTTAGCCAGTCTAACTCTACTAGCATAGATACGATAGTACCTGTGTAGGTCGATGTGTGTGTATATGTCTGTGTGAAAGAAAGAACGAAAGAAACAGATAAAGAACGAAAGCGAATCTTAAGCAAAAGTTGGTAATATCGTGAGGTATTGCTGGTGAACCTTACCTTAGTAGTAATTATATTTAAGCTCTAGAGTCTTATCTGACAACATGTTTATCATTTTTATTTAAAATAGGTAGACGGGTACGATATATGGACGCATCGTCATCAAACAATGTTTTCTACCCCCCCCAAAAAAGGGGGAATGAGAGGGAAAGATAAACATCTAATTACTACATGTCCCGATTGATTGACACGTTTTCTACGCTTTAACAACCCATGCAGGTTATTTAAGGCCATAAAATACTTTTAGATTGTCGGCATTTTTGATGCGGTGGTGGGGAGTAGATAATAAAGTCTTACTGATTATCCCATAGCTAAGAGAAGAAGAGGTTAATTTATTTCATTCACAATTGATTTTTTTTAATATAATGTACCTATCAGGAATTTCAAGCTCTTATCTATTACACCATTCGCACATCCATGCTTACAGCACCTGGTATTCAAAAGCGGACACCCATCTAGGTACTGACCAGGCTTGACGTTGCTTAACTACGGTGATCGTACAGGGACTGGTATTTCAACGTGATATGGCCGAAAGCCTGACGTTTCTCGAACGAATCAGTTCGTCGTTTACTAAAGAATAATTAAACAGTTAACAATCAAAATCATCTGAAATAAAATACCTTTTAAATGTCGATATTTGTTTTGCTTCTTTGAGATTGGTACCTGGACGCGGCAGTCAGGAAAATCAACAAAGATTGAATTACTGACGACTGCTAACTTCGTCTACAAGAATGGCTGTGCACTGAGGAACGAACTATTCATACTAAGGACTTGTCTGCGAGACAGCTAAAGCAGTCACGCAAGAATATTTTCAATACAGATGCCCGACAGTTTGCGATTCTATGCTTTTATATAATAATAAAAAACTAAAAACCCAAGATGCGAGCTACAAATTGGAGATGTCAAAATCTCGTAAGTACATAAATTTAATTATCTAGCAAGCTTTTTAACAGACCTCGGAAAATCTGATATCGAAATCCGAAGGAGCATTGGAATAGCGAAAAAAGTTTTCTAAAAGCTAAGCAAAGTATTAAGGAAATTTCAAAACAAAAATTAGAGTGCTGAACTGCCATTTAATACCAGTTCTCCTTTATAACAGTGAATCTTGGACAATGTCCTTACCGGTGAAGATGGGACTTGAATCTGCAGATGTGTTTCTAGAGAAGGATGCTGAGGTTTCAATGGAAATATGATGTGAGAGAAATTTTAAAGAAAATGCTAACAAAAAGAACATAATTTTTTTTTATAGCGGGGTTCACCTTTTACAAGGCGCGGGAGCCATTCGAGGTATAGGGTTACGTTTGGAGGCCATTTGTGTGTATAGAAATGGAAGGAAACGATTAACTCTAGGCATGAACAGGTTAAGATTGTAGTGATCGGAGAAGCACCCCGTTGGCAGTCGGTTCCACAGGGAAGTAGTTCGCGCGAAGCTGTTCAAGTAGACCTTCTTGCATATGAAGGAAATGGGGGTGGTTTGCCACTATGTAAGGCTGGAGAGTCAGCTCTGGGCAACTACCACCCAAATATGACAACAATACTCCATTTTTGGCCTGATCTGGCCCTTGTAAAGATAGAGGATAGCAGGAGAGGTCAGGTACTTAATGGCGCGGTACAGGTACCCGAATCCTTAGCAATATATCGTATGTACAAGTTCCACTTGAGGCCGGGTGTGAGTGTGAGGCCCAACAGTCTTTCAAGATACGGTGCTTCCCTGAGAGGACCTCCGTTCATCCAGATTGGTGTCAGTTCGGAGTCCGGTCAATGATGATTGAATGTAACTATCTTGGTCTTCGAGGCATTGAATGTAAGCAACCAGTTTTTACCCCATTGTGTAGTTTGTGCAAGATCTAAGGAGAGTTCGGTCACCAATCTCTGACCATCGAGAGTTTTAGAGGTGCGCCCGTATATAGTGGTAGCATCGGCATAAACGTTTACAAATGATCTGAGTATATTCTTAGGCAGAATATTTATGTAGATCAAAAAGAGAATTGGTCCGAGTAGTGACCCCAGAGGATTACCTCGTTGACTTCTAGGGCACTGGAGGATTGGCCATTGGTAACTACCTGTTACGAAGGTATTCATGATCGAGACGACCCTTTCGATGGTTCCAAAAATAGAGACCTTGTGTAGTAAGCTTTTGTGCCACAAATTGTCGAAGATCTTTGTGATATATAGTTCTATGATCCTTATGGTGTGTTTGTCGTCAGGAACCTCACTGATTCTGTGGGTGATAGTAGTTAGAACGGCCTACCGAAACTCATACTGCTCGACGCTGAAGAGTTTATACTTTTCGCGTTGCTCGACGACCTGATTATGGCCTCAAGAAGCTTACTGATGATACTGAAGAGATTGAAGGTTCTGTAATGAGAGAGAGAGAGAGAGGTTAGCATACCCGGGTGTACGCTTGACACTTTCCCACAGGTTTGGAAAGGATTTATCCTTCAGGCAGCGGTTAAATAACTTTGCTAGGATGAGAAAACATAATGAGAATACATGTCTTTTAGAATTTGAAACACACTGGACATATTAAAGACAAAAGGGGTAAGAGTAAAAACAGCCAGTTACTTTTATTTAATAAACATGTAAAGATGGATGTCAGGTCAGGGATTGGAGAGGATAGAAAAAAGTAATCATTGCTCAGAGCCACAAAGGACAGGAGATTGTTTTTAGTATTTCTTTCATCATTTCAGCCCAAGCAAAGAGATAAATATGCAACGGGGAGTGAAAGGGAATGAGAAAGACTTTAGTGAAAAGAAGTGTGTAGAAAGGACAATAAATGAACAAGTTTCAGGAGACTGAAGATGACGATAGGCGTTGCATTTAAATTTTTCAAGATTGTAGGTGACAGGGAAGCAGGAAACGAAAAAAAGATTTAAACTGTCGAGAAATGTAATTGGTTGGGTGCTTTATTTTGTATAGCAGCATATCAACCTCTATGTGTTATTTAATGCCAAAATCTAAATATTTTAAACACAAATTTACGACTTCAACTAAATATATTTTGAATGCAATTGTATGCCTTCAACTACACATAAAATATATTGTTTCTCCTTTTTGTTATTAATAACAATTGTTAGCTATATTTTTAATATAAAGATATATTGCTGGTATTTCTACCATACCATTCATAATATTCTGATTTTGTTTGGGGGTTCACTATTTATCCATAGCTGGGACCCTAACAAGTGCTAGTGTGGACTTAGGAACAACATCACTTAAAAGTTAGTTCCACGTTCTTTAAAACCTCCTATTTCTAGATTTATTGTCATACCCAGGACTAAAAGGTGTGAGAAAAGAAACTATTAGAATAGAACATACGGTTGTATGTAACTAGATCAACAGTAAAACGGTGATACCTACTGGCCAACCGAGTAGCACGCTTAAATTCATGCAATCGAGGTACCAAGGCGGAAAGCTCGTTAGAGCAATTGCCATGAAAATATTTGTAGAAAAGTGATGTGGACCCAAAGTTGGGACCACGGAAGGAAAACACGGAACACAGATTAGAGGTAAGAAAGATATATTAAGCAAAAAGGTTACAAAGATTGTGTAAGTGTAAGCGGAGCTTACTATGTGCTAGTGTCCAATATTGGAAGTCGTACGCGGCTGATACTACGGTATTAGAATACTCTCTCTCTCTCTCTCTCTCTCTCTCTTTCCTCTTCTTCTCCTAGAGTGTAATATCGCATACTTTATATAGTCCTGGAAGAGTCCATGTTGTAGGTATGTTACGGTCTCACAACAAAAAAACAGAGGAAAGCCACAACACGACGGTGATAAAGTCACTGAAGTCGAGATAACAGGTCAGGATCGATTACTTTATAGACCCTTCTTTGGATTTTGTCGAAAATTTCAAGATATATAGCTGGAGCCTCAGACCATATTCAATGCATGAGTAAATGGTAAATTTATACATTGAAAAGTACAATTTCTTGTGGAATAATTTCATTTTGATGATATGAGGAAGTCACGTCAGGAGGGGATCATTTAAATACCAGGCCAGGATCGATTATATTATCGACCCTTCTTTGAATTTTGTCAAGAATCTAGAGATATACAGTCAGAGCATTATACCAAATATGGCAGCAATATTCAATGTACGAACGAATTTTTTAAATATACAATATGGATTCCAGAGGACATGATCATCTATGCTCTGAAGGGACGCAGAACGTAACAAAAGAAAATATCTTTCACATATTGTATGACTTCTTCGACTTAAACTCCAAGAATATAGATGCGTTCTATGAGTTTGTGTGTGTATTTGATCCTGTCTGTTGCAACAAGTAGGTGGAGTTCAGACAGGAAAAAAGCAAAGAATTTAGTGCAATTTTTGCCACCGATTTTTTTATATTTAGATTTTGTTAATGTTGTGATTAAGCGGACATCTTTCTTTATGCTTTCTTTTTTTTTTTTGTGACAACTGAGATTTATGCGAGTCAACTATATTTTCGTTTAGAAATATTTTTATTTTATACCCGCTATTTGATGTTAACTTTGTACTTATCTTCGGCAATTTTTCCAAGAAAGAAGATATTGTTGCTTCTTAGGGAGTGCCGGGTTAAGGAATATTTAAATGAATAAAGGAAAAGTGCAAGAAAAGACAGTATCTAAGGAAGGGGGAACCGAAAAAATTTGAGAGCAGAGAGGGAATAAAGAGAGCAATGTCATGAATGAAATAACAGAGTGAAAAAATAGAATAGGGTAGAAAAATAAATGGCGGGAGAAGAAATGAATGGAATATAGATAAAGAGAGAGAGAGGACGAGCAGGAGATGAAAGATGGAATGAAGAAAGGAAAACTGAAAAAAAAAAAAAACAGAAGAGAAAGAAAGGAGAACAGAAATAAAGAAGGAAAGAAAGAAGTAGAAATGAGAGAAAATTCCAGAAACGAAAAGGAAATATTTTCGAAAGAAGGAAGATATGAAAATTATGGGGTGGTCAAGGAAAGAAAGAAAGAAAGAAAGAAAGAAAGATGAAAAGAGAGAGAAAAGGAAATAGAAGAGAAGGACTCATAAGAGAAAGAAAGAAAGAAAGAAAAGGTTATAAACTGTACCTATGAACATTAATGGGTATGTCCCAATTCTCATAAATACGTTGGACACTATTGTGAGTTGCTGTCTAAGTAGGCCACCACTAGCAGTGGTTTACGTACTTTGTGTCGCTGGCGAGCATTGTATTTTGTTGATGTTATAAAGATTACCATTTCATTTCCGATCTCTGTTTTGGTTATTCCTTATTCAGTAACCTTTAGGTTACGACAGAAAGTAAGAAAGAAAGAGATAGAAGTGAAAAAATAAATGAATAAAGAAAGACAGAAAGAAAGAAAGAAAGAAAGAAAGAAAGAAAGAAAAGAAAATGTAAAATTATAGTGGGAAAAGATGAAAATAAAAAAAATGAAAAATTAGAAAGAGGAAAAAGAAAACGAAAAAGCAAATAAAAGAAAGAAAAGGATTAGTGAGAGATAAAAGAAAGAAGTGAAGGCTAAAATGTAGAAGAGAAAGAAAAAAAGCAAATGGAACGAAAAAGAAAGAAAGAAAGAATCATGAAAAAGGTAAGCAAAGAAGATATAAAAAAGAATTAAGAGATAATAGAAGCGATAAAGAACGGCACAAAAAGTAAACGAATGAAAAGAAGAGACGAAAGGAAATGTTAGAAATCTAAAAAGACTGGACAACAGAAAAGGAAACGAATAGGAAGAAAAACAGAATGGAAGTAAGGTAAAAGAAATTAAAAAAATGGTGTCGATGGAAAGAAAGGTGGGGTATGTGAAAGAACGAATGCAAACTGAAAAGTAGGGAGGAAGTAGGGGCTATAAAAATTAAAAAAAAGAGAAGGAGAAAGTCAACAAAGAAGCCAACGTTCTAATAAAGATATTGTCTCGCTGAGGAAAAGGAATCAAAGTGAAAGACTAAAGAACGTGAGAAAGAACGAATAAATGAAATAAATTTACGAATGAATGAACTAAAGTTACCATTTCGAGAATGCGAATAAACTAAAAGAAACAAGCTTAATTGAAAAAAAGAAAGAAATACAAAGTCGGTAGAAAAAGGAAACAAAACGATTAAAATCTAAAAAAACAAACAAAAAAAAAAGAAAAAAGCAAGAAGACTATAAGAAAAGTGAGTTAAAATCGAAAGAATAAAAGAAAGACATTAAAGATATTAAAATAAATTAATGGTCCTACTTTTATTAGATTTGATGAAGCCTAAATTTTTTCCGGGTTTGTCATCAAATTATTCCCCAATTTGCTAAAAATGGTGAAGAATTTTCATTGGATTCTATCATGCTTTTGGTTAGATAAGAGAAAGAAAATAAAAAGAAACACTGAGATTAAAATATAAGAGAAATATAAATGTGATGCAACTTCCAGTCTTACGATTTTCATTTTAATCCAAGTTAAAATTTATTATCTTTTTTACGTGTACTAATGGTTTCGTTCTTTCAAAAAAATAAGCGTTCAAAATTATAGTGAATGTAAAATAAGTGGGCCAGAAATATTTTGTTCGGTTGTTATCGCCAAACACTAAAACGGTTAACCAACTGAGCTGATATAAATATACCTCTCATGGAAAAACCCGATTTTAGAAGTATATTAGAGATTTTTTAGAAGATTTAGTCGATTTTTGAGCGCAGTATTTAGGCATCCGATCACTTCTTTATTTGGCATCCTGGGTATGACGATAAACTGCATCCGCGTCCTGAGTAAGACGATAAACTACGTCCAACAGCAAGGCCTCTGATTTTTTCCCACTCTATAACCCCTTTTCTCACAGAGGAAACTTCGCATGCCTCTCTTTTTCTGTCGCTATTTCCATGGAAAATATTCAGACGAACAACAATCTTTAGTTCCACCAATTCTAACCTTTACGGTTAAGACCCACCATCTCACTAACATTGTAACGAACCATCCCTTCGTCCTGGGTATGGCGATAAACTACATCAGTATCGTGGGTAAGATGGTAAACTACGTCCGACCGCAAGACCTCTGATCAAGAGGTTTTGAGGAACGTGAAAACACCTTTTAATTGCTGGTGTTCCCAGGTCCACCCTGGCTTGGGGTGGTAGTACTTATTAGGGTCCCAGCTATGGGCAAATAGTTGACCCCACAACCTGACTCAAAACACTATGAAAGTGTAAAAATAGATTTTAATACCAGAAATACTTTTAAAAAAATTAGTATCAGCAATAAATATTTGAAAAAAAAAAAATATTACCAGAAATAAAAATCTTGTCAGCATTAAATAACCCATTGAGGTTAATATGCCACAAAACAAAACAAACCAAACCAAAATATTACCAGAAATAGATTTTTGAAGGAAAAAATATTACCAGAAATAGATTTTTGAGAAAACAAAATATTAGCAGCAATAAAAAATTTTGTCGGCATTAAATAACATATTGAGGTCGATATGTCGTAAAACAAACCAAACCAAACTTATTTATTTCATTTACCTTGGTTTGCCGGTCACATAACCACGGCTCTCAGTGAAAATAGAACGTACCACATCTGAGAAATAGACTGGTAAACAAGCTTGATAACCGTTGTGCTACGGTAAGCTTTTACATTGATTAGCTGTACTAAGATAATTTTGTTCAAGCTAATATTTTCTTTAACTTTGCCAATGATAATAAAGTAAATACATAAAGAATGAAGAAAAATGAAAAGAAAAAGAAAGAAACAAAGAAAAATGTACTAATAAAAAGAATGAAAAATAAAAGAAAAGGAGCAGAAAAAGAAACAACAAAGAAAGAAGGTACGAAAAAAAAAGAAATACAAAGAAGGAAGGGAAGAAAAAAGAAATAAAGGAACAAAAGAAGAAATATAATGATAAAAAAGAAAGAAAGAAAGAAGAAAGAAAGACAAAATATTTGATAATCCCACCAGACAGCTGTCCCGAAATGTCCTTGTGGTAAGGAGTCCTGGAAAATAAGTGATGTAGGGAAAATTAAAAAAAAATATAGATGTTAGCAAAAGCGAAAGAAATACGAAACAAATAAGAAAGGAAATACAAAAGTAAGAGTTAAAGGCAAATAGAATATTAACTCATAACCGCCTGGCGTCAGTTTAAACTGACACCTTCTTTATTCTATATATCTTAACTATAATTTAAAAAAATCGTAGTTTGGGAAGGTAAAATTTTCACTGAAATATATTGGAAAATGTCAAATTTTTCATCTGAAATCAGGAAAATAGTTATGATATACGAGAAAAAAGAAGGCAATTGCAAAGCTTGACTCATATTATCCTGCTGTTAGTTTAAAAGAAAAGACGTCAAGCTTTTTCCTTTTCAATATGTATGACAATCATTTTTCTGGCAGTTCGTATTTTCTTGATTCCAGATGAAATTTTGGAAAATTTCATAGAAAAAGATAGCAATAGCTAAAAACTATCATTTTTGACAGTGAAGCATTTTCCTAAAATATCTTGGATATATTCTGAAATCAAGAGACGAGGAACTTTAAGGAAAATATATGAGAGAAAGGGTGTTAATTTAAGTTGATTCTAGGAGGAAAAAAGAAAAACGATAAATAAGCGAAAAGAAAAAAGGAAAAAAATAATAATGTGGAATGAATAGAAAATATAACAAAACAAAAAAAAAGACGAAAACAAGAAAAAAAAGGGGATGACAACAAAATTAAAGAAAAAAATTGAAGTACAAAGCATAAGAAAAGCATAAAATATCAGGAAAGTGTAACGTATAAGGAATTTATCAAAAAGGTTATGTGCTTAGGCGATCATTTATCTTTCGATGCATGACTGACGTGGCAGATTTTTCCCGTAGCAGGTTGCAATTTTTTCTGGGGTAGGCCAGTTACCATCCAAAGCTATAGAACCTGATCTGTTCTGCTATTTACCAATAGCTAGAGAAGAAGAGGATTCATACCTTCCCCAAGGGTATTAACACGTAAGCGAATGTAATGGATTTGACTGGAATTCGAACTCGGCTCTACCGATTTCTCAATCCGAGCCGCTAACCATTACTCCACCCAAGAATGTTATAAAGCTTAAAGAAAGTGTTGTGGAGTGAATAGTACACTTCCGGTGACTATATGAACTAGTCAATAACTATAAATAAAGAGCTCGACGACAGAGGTAAGAAAAAGAAGCTCTTTGGAGTCAGTCTTCAGACTAAGTAATACAGGTGCCACGGCAAGTTGCCGAAGTATTATTTATATTATTAGCGCTACGAAGCGCTTTATAAGAGAAAGAATAATGTATAGAGAAAGTATAAGTAAAATATAAGGAAGTATAAAGCATAAGGAATATAAAAAGTAAAAGGAAAGGGAAGAAAATCAAGAAAAAGATTAAATGATGGAGAAAAAAAAGAAATTACAGAAATGTCTATTGGGACACAAACTCAACTTCAGACTTCAGATGGAAATCATATACATGGTCCATCGCTAAAGCAGCAAGAGAAAATGGTAGCTTCCTTGAAGCGTTCCTGAAAATACCTGACTCTTTCATTCATTCTCTATCCTTACATGAGTCATATTAAAACAAAAATGGAGTATTGCTTCCGTATCTGGGATGGAGCTGGGCCTAGTAGGTGATGAATTATTTTCTACTCTACAAAACCTTTTTCTCACAGACCCTACATATCAAGAAATCGATTTTAATACCAGAAATACTTTTTAAAAAAATTATTACCAGCAATAAATATTTGAAAAAAGAAAATATTACCAGAAATAAAAAATCTTGTCAGCATTAAATAACCCATTGATATTAATATGCTATTATTTTTTTTGTACAAACGCTATTTCCATGGCAGATGTTCAGACAAACTACATTCCTTATTTCCACCAATTCATCCACTTTACAGCTAAGACCTTCCATACCATTTACACGGGACAGTCTCATTGTCATTCAAATTAATCAGGCTGAGACGTTAGATGTATAGATTTGGAGTAGACTTTAGAAGAGACCGGAAACACATTTCTAAACAGGAAACAATGGATGCACCTTGATGTAACACTGCGAAAACGAAACCTAGAACATTTCAATGACTCTAGTGTCCGGTGAACTAGCCTTTAACCAACACAAAACATGAACTATGTAAAAAGGGTACACTGATTTCTTAATAAAAAGTACCCATATCACTTGTGCAATCGACCGCCCCAAAATGAAATATAAGATTGCTTATTATATTTCAGAGGGTCAGACGAAATTCTACTTCTGAATTCAATTGCAGATTCAGAGTAGAGGATAGGGTACAACACCATAAACTAGGTAGTTTCACCTGCCATTAGACATACACTTGTATCGCTACTGCTCTTTGTGTGGGTTGTATACATATAGGCCACAGAAAGCTCATTGAAAGTAGGGGAAAACCAATTCTTCCCAGTTTTCTGTTTAGGGCCTTTTTGCAATTATATGTAACTCTGAATTTATATTTGCACATTTCAAATATTTATATTTATAATTGTATATTTTATATTATTTATCATTTTATTTTATCTTTCTTATACATTTTTATTTATTAAATCTTTACTATGTTTAGATATATTTGCTCTATTTAGATCGTTAGATCGTATTATTTTCTTTTGTAACAGTCTTTCTTTTTCTGGAGTTGCAGTTGCAGTTTTTACCATTGCTTTATCATGTCCAAGTGATTACGTATAATTATGAAACAGACTGTAGTCGCTGGGTGTTGACTTCAGTGTCCACTTTTATCTTTCTAGCTCTGATATTAAGCTCTTTAACCCATATGTATAGCATACATTAAAATTTTATTTTATCCTATATATATATATATATATATATATATATATATATATATATATATATATCCGAATGTAATGAGAACGAAAATAATATATAAATTGTAAAATACACAGCATTAATTGAAAAGAGGGCTCAATAAACCATCACGTTAACACCTCAACAGTCCTTCACCAAACTGCTATCAACAAGTAATATTGTCTTACTCTGTCACCGATTTGCCTTAATTATCTTTTCTTTATCCTTATACGTCCATTTTTCCCCTTTTTTCAAACAAATAAAAGAAGAAAGTGACCTTCCATGAGCTGCCTGCTTACAAACAGAATTGTTCATTACCATTTTTTTTTCTCACCAGTCGAGGTGCAAATAAATGCACCGAAACGAGGTTGCATCTTTGTAGTGAGTAAATTGCTTTTGTGTATATGAAAAAAAATCATAATAAATACATTTATATATGTTTATATGTGTGTACGTCTCTGTCCGTCACTTATATCATATAGCAACAAACTAGAGCCAAATGAGGATTCTACACAAGGAAAAGAGGAAGGGCAAAAATAAAAAAAAATATATGATTTCATTTTGAGAGAATGCAGAGAATGACTAACGCGCATCGAACATCTAGTGGGCCAAAAACGCAATTGTATATTCGTATCATTGCCAAAGATGGTGGAAGAATGGTCAGTTTCTTTTTATGACTCTCCAAAATACCATGCTGCTATGTTCTATCTTTACAAGAGTCATAGCGAAAAGACTGGCTCGTATCATTCAATACTTTCAAAACAAAGTAACGTTTCATCACCACAAAGAAGACTGTAGATTTTCTCTATTCATGATAAGCGGACATAGTCTCAGTTAGGTTCTACTGGGACCAGAATTCATTCCAGACCTGAAATGGTGCTCTTATATTCATACCATTCGGTAAAAATTCAGGAAAAATAGTCTCTTTCCTGTACCGTCCCAGAAACTACTTAATTCCTGCTACCCTCTACTTTACAAGATAAGATCAAAAATGGAACATTGGCAATATCTGGGCTGGTACTACCCAATCCTCATTGTCCAGTTTTTACAGAGCTCAAAAAAGTTTACACAGCCTTCTGGGTGATGAATTATTTCCCACCCTTCAATACCTTCCACGCACACGAATGCAGCTAGCCTCTCCATATTCTATCGCTATTTCTATGGCAAATGTTCAGACAAGACACATTCTTTAGTTCTACAAGTTCATACCTGCACAGCTAGGGCCCAAAATGCAACGCCCAAGGCGCCAACTCATACTGATATATCTCGCATTCCTTTGGTAAGGAAGGAATTCTTCTTCTCCAGAATTGTTCCTTTCTGGAACATACCCATGTGGCGATGCTTCCCTTTCAATCTTAAACATTTCTAGTCTAGAGCCAGCCTCACAATATGCACCTAATCTTCCTCCATTTACGTTCCTACAAAAACCCTATTCAGTAACCCTCTAGTTTGAGTGGCTCTTGAGCCTTGTATTGGATGAACAATAGTATAAGAAATATAAATTAGCATCTATGAAACAAATAATGGTAAATTGTGGCGTTAGTTAAGGGCACTGTCAAAGATGGAACAGGCCGAAAAATAAATATTTTTTGTGCAAATAAATTCCTCTTACATTATTAGATTACTGACTAGACGCATTTTGATATAGAATGAAAGAGCCAAACATGGAGGGTAGAAATCTGGTAAATTAATTATCGAGTTATAGTCTGAAGCAGTAAGAGGATCGAGACGTTCGTTGAAGGCCAGTGAGACCTGCATAGGGAATTCGTCTGCACATTTTGGCAAATTCAAGAGCAAAAGCAAAGTCCGTGCGGATCAGCCAATCAGCAAGCCCGTTGACTCTCTCCTGCAGCTGCAAGAGTTGCCATTATTTAAATTGACTCGTCGCTCTTGTGTTTACTCAGCTTGCGTATTTCCATCTCACCCATAGATCCAGAAAATGATTACAAATCGAGGCTGTGATATCCGAAAATGGGCAACATTCGCATTAAGGTTACCCTATCTCTAAGCTTTCTTCCTTCCAGATCCTTTTCTCGATTTTACTCTGTCTTTCTCACTTTCTTTTTTTTTTCTCGCTGTTATCCTCTCTCTCTCTCCTCCTCTTCATCTTTCTCTACTGTCATATACGCTTTCACTGTCTCCTTGCCTTGTTTTAGTCTCTTTTTCTTTTTTTCTTTTCATCTCTATTATTGTATGTTTTTTTCATCACACATCTTACTCTTATTTTTCTCTTATTGCGTATTCCAGTCTCTCTTTTCTTCTAATTCTATCCATTTTCCCTTTTGATAAATTCTACATCTGACCTTTATTTTGCAACCGTATAATGTAAAGAGGTTCCTTTTTCTTTCTTGCTAGATAGGTATCGTTTTTTATGTCTAATTGGACAGAGTTAACGTTGCTTATGGTGGTAATAACTTTTTTCTCTTATTTCCTGAATATAGAAAGTATGAGAGTGATTTGATATCTCGGCGTGGCTGTGGCAATATAGTTTGTAAAACAACTAGCGATAGAAAAGATTCCAGGCACATATGTCTTCATTCTTACCTAATTGCATTACCCTAAAGTTTTACTACTATTTACTAGGTATTTCATTTTTGTAGGAGAATGATTTATATCGGTGCTATCTTACGCATCACACTTCTTTGTTAATAGGACCGACGAGGAAACAAAATGGAGGAATATATGAATTCATGCTTTTTCGAATGACCATTCGTACAAAAAATAGTCTTTGCCAAAATTTGAACTCGATTAGCCGACACCATTTTTACAAGACTTTGCACTTTTCGACTTACGAGACTTTGCAATTTTCTAGTTATCTAAACGAATATATATTTGTCGTTTCAGAACATGACTCTCCACAGCTTCCTATCCCTTGTAGCTCTAAGCAACATTTGACTCTTTACTACCCTTCTTTGTTCCTTTAAACAAGTTCGTTATTTACGTTACTCGATGCTTCCCTCTGTCCACCTTCTCGTCAGTTTGTCCTGTGAGTTTCAAATTCTTCAAGCCGTCTTTCCTCATTATTTATCTGCCAAATTTCAGCTTTTTGATTTTAAGTAAAAGTGTCTTTACATGGTGTAAGGCTCTATGACTATATATTGGACTAAGCTTATCTCGCATGCTGTTGCTAATGTATGTGACCTAGTACCAGAAGAAGATAAGCTTCTAAGCTTTCAAGAAAATATATCTACATTCAGAAATTATGATAGATACCTGTTATAGAGACACATTCAAATACGATTGCTAGTTAGTACGAGCCTTGCTATGTGCATCTGTATGCCTCTTTACAAGATCAAATAAATCAAAACAAGCTTTTTATTTACTCCACTTAATCGGTACTGACCAGGTTTTTATCTTTCCGAAAAATCTACGCGGCATATTATCAAAAATGTTGATGGATTTTTAGGATTAACACTGAGAACAGATTTTATTATAGATTTTCATCCAATAAATTTTGTTTTGCTTAAAAATTATTGTCGTGATTTTGTGGTTAGATGGCATTAGGCATCTTTAGTTTTTAACCAATTTCCCCCACAAAGACATTTAAAGAATTATATTGTGACAAATATTTTTTACAAATTTTTACATTTTAAGGACTTTTATCAAAATTGGTGCATTTTCTTTATCAAGTCTAACAATAAAGAAAATGCACCAATAAACTTGCGTTTTCGACATATGCTTTTATCTTAAAAATAAATGCTAAAAATGCGACTGAAATGTAAATAAAAGATTAATGCAGTTTATGGAAAAGTTGTAATGAACAATCAAAATGTCAAAACTGGTTTACAAGGTTTTATATTTTCTTACTTTTTATCGACAAAAAATGCAATTAATTAAGATAATATTAAATCTGAATGACGATAGGCCACTGGTGTCTTTCAAAATTTGCTACGGTTTCACAGGAAAACTTGTCATTCGCTGTTTTCAACGAACGTTTACTTTCAGATTACCGTTTATTCTTGTTTTTATAGAATCCATTTCAAGAAATGGTTTAGATCTCCTAAAAGACTTCAAAAGACACTTCGAGTATTCCTTCGCTGAGGAAGATCATGTTCTATAAGGATAAAATTAGAAAGTTGCTTGAAAGATGACCGAAGATAATGAAAGAAAACGGTAAAGACATGGTTCAATGTCACACATATTCTAGGGTAAGTCAGCTTATAGATTTTCTGAACTAATTTTTGGACGCGGTGTTCATTAATGAAATTTCATTTTAACTAGTTAATTCCATATTTTGCTGTACAGAACTGCATAACTTGAGCATATTTTCCGTATATTCAAATTGATTCTGAATACCTGTAGCAAAAATAGAAACAAAAACACATTAATGTTACTGAAATTCCTCATTGCTCAAACACCTGGTTTTTATATTATATTATAGGAATACATGATGATAATGACAGTGTAATTGTATTGTTTTATGTTATGAATGGAAACAATATAAAACCCTTTGGCATAATGTGAAAGGTAAAATTTCATGACATAATTCCTGGTGAAAATTCATGCCATGATTACCAGTTGGTCTCAAAATTCGAATTTCATTACTTATTGTGTCATATTTTCTTCCTATTTCAGAAGGTGCTTTTGATTTCACACTAAGATTAGGTTTAAGTTTCAAATAAGCATTTAGTTTTACATCGCATTTACAGTGACCCCACACAATCATGACCACTTCTTTACATAGGGCATGCTATACTGAAGCAGAGAAATTAAAGGTAATGGTATCAAATGGATGTTACCTTTTGGATTCAGCATAAAATATAGTTAAACATTAGTCAGAAAATCCCATTCATTCTTTAAAAAATAATTTTGCAGGCCTGTATAGTCGATAATAAAAAAATAACTTTTTTATTGAATAAACTGTATATCTCAAATAAACTAAAACATGTTGATTCTATCTTTATTAACTTATTAAAAATGTTCCCATCTTGCTCGTGTACATTTTCTGTCTGTACTTTGCCTGTAAAATGTCATCAGTTAAGCCGAAAATGCAAGTTATAAAACGCCGGGTTGTGTTAATTTTTCTCTGTGAGTCCGTTAGGTAATATGTTGGTGTCGTGACTCTTGGTTTCTCGGATGTTATAAAGTATGGAGACTGTAACGGCGTTTTAAAATGATCTCTCTCTCTCTCTCTTAGGTTAGTACTTTGGTTAACGTGTGGTTTACACAAATTATTGAACGTGAGTCAGATTCGCACAAGGACGCAACCTTTAATCTACAGAAAATCTTTTTTATTCTTTTACATTCGTGTTATATAGCATATTAACACGCCCTTTCATCTGACTGTCTAAGACAAATATGGTCGTAGTGGCAGTGACTAAATATATCATTCTGCTGGACAGGCAGGGGTAGTTGCCGTTCTAATACTGACGATTTGGCTTTCACAATCTACGCCGTTTTACTGATGGTGTACATTCGCCGAGGTGACAACGAAGACCAAAAACTTTTTTGACTCTTAGGGTTGAAAAGAGGTCAAGGGTTTGGTGAGATAGAAAAAGAGTTAGAGGTGATTGATTAATGTAGGAGAAGAGATAATCTGATTAAGTAGAAAAAAACAAACTTACCCAATGTATATATACACTTTCTGAATAGACACATGAAAAATAAAATTCTTAGAGGATTGGGCACTCACGGCAGGAAATCCGAACCCCAGCCTCCAGCGTTAAAGGTGAAGATATTTACCATTAGAACAGCAAGGAATTGACCGCTTGAAGCCCACTTGTGATTGATGGCATTCATGAGGAATGAAAAGAAAGAAACAAAGAAATTTGAAGAAGCAGATGGAAGCGGAGTGAAAGAAAGGCGCTAAAAAATCGAATCGAAGAAAAAGAAAAAAAAAGAATGACAACAAAAGAAATAAATGCCGTATAGGAAGAAAGGCGAGAAAGAAAGAAAGAAAGAAAGAAAGAAAGAAAGAAAGAAAGAAAGAAAGAAAGAAAGAAAGAAAGAAAGAAATTTGGACAAGTAGATGGAAGCGGAGTGGAAAGAAAGGTGCCAACATATCGAATCGAAGAAAAAAAAAGAATGAAAAAAAATAAAGGCCGTAAAGAAAGAAAGAAAGAAAGAAAGAAAGAAAGAAAGAAAGAAATCTGAACAAGTAGATGGAAGCGGAGTGGAAAGAAAGGTGCCAACATATCGAATCGAAGAAAAAAAAAAGAATGAAAAAAAATAAAGGCCGTAAAGAAAGAAAGAAAGACAGAAAGAAAGAAAGAAAAAAGAAAGAAAGAAAGAAAAAAGAAAGAAAGAAAAAAGAAAGAAAGAAGGAAACGAACAAATCGAATTCAATCAAAAAAATTCAGAAAGTAAATGTATAACGTGGGGGTAGATGACCTTATAAAATCAAAACTAATAAACAAAAAACAAAAAAGAAAACAAGAAAAAGCAACCTCACTATCACACTCAGAGAAGAAATAAGTCACACATATTTCATCTTTTATTTTGTTTATAACTTGTTAGTTAATGTACCAATAATAATAAAGAACACAAGTGATAAGTACCAAATGTTATAAATGAATATTTAGTATGACCAACTTTAGCAAGCTTCAATTGTTCAATCCTAGTTATCATTAAATTTAATAACTTCTCGGCCTTTCGGCTTGAAGCATTGAACCTCAGTTCTAGTTGGCCGACCCCTCAGGCAGTATCCCAGGGAAAGGCTAGCATGAATCCCTGGCGCCTGAGGCCTAACAAAAAGGGGAAATACAGAGAGGGCTGGATTATTTTTAGTTTCTGTTATTATACATGACTTAGATTCCCACTTTAAATTCGACCTTGTGATACATTCCGTTGCGGTAGGCATTCAGTTAAATTTTACCATGGACAGAGCATGTGGGAAACGAAGTTTTAAGAATACAAACTACAAAGAAACTAATGCTAACGGTCAGAGAGACAGAGAGAGATAAAATTCTGGGGGTAAATCATTTTGAAAGGAGAATTTAAAACTAGCAAGGAATGCTGAATTAAAAGAAGCAGGTAACAAACTTTTTGAGTTTGAGTGAATGGGTTGGAGAACGATGACAAAGATGTTCAATGAAGAACAAAAATTACTAACAGTAACAAAAAAGGAAGTTTGGAGAACCATGATCGTTCATGTGCTGAATAAACAAGGCAAAGAAGAAAAGGAAGAAGAAGAATAGACAAATCTATATAATTATATTTACATGAAAATTAAGAGTTTAAAACATATTGTGCATTCCAGGTGGGCAATCCTAACACCCACACTAGACAGGGATATTTAACACAAGTATCTAGCATGTCAGTAGGCCACTTTTGAAGATATCCCCTTACAAGTATAATGAAAAAAAAAACTAATTAAACTCTGACTGCCGTAGAGATTCACTAAGCTATCAAAATATACAGCGCTTATTCCTTTTTCGGCTTCTAAGTTTGTCGCTTTTAAATATACATCATTGTCATCCGCCATTGGCTTCTGTCACTGCGGGGCTGCATGGAAACAGTCGTTTTCACACGACGCGAAACGGCGACGATCATTGACACTTACGTAAGCGAGCTATCAAATGGTGTCATTTATTTACACTGTTTGTTTGTCAATGGACGCATGTCACAACTATGTAAGCGCTGTGCATTGAGGTGGGGGCGGAACTAAATCCAGATGGGATGCTCAAGGAGGTGCAGAGAGGCTCTTGAGTGCCCGAGTTCACTTAAGGTGAAAACACATGAAAGAAACACTTGTGTCCAACAGAGATACTTGATTGATGACACCTGTGATGGCTGACCGGTCGTAGATATTTTCATCTAGAAAAACACATGCATGATCGTGCATGTGTTTGCTTCTTTGTATGTACATTATGTCATATATATATATATATATATATATATATATATATATATATATATATATATATATATATATATGTTTGTGTGTGTGTGGGCGTGTGGAGGGATGTTTGTGTGGGTGGCAATATCAGGACAGATTTTATTGTATAATTCAGTGTCTTCACCAACCGATTCTGACAAAGTTTTCAGCACATTTTTACAGTAATGGTCACCCTGTACAAGGCTCAAGAAGCACTCAAGGTAGAGGAATGGAATAAGAAAAAAGAGGCACAGTTTATGAGGATATGTGGGAAAGATAACGTTTAACCCTACACTTGAACAGATTAAGATTGTAGTGATCGGGGAAGCATCCTCATGAAAGTCGTCTTCACAAAGTGAGAACAAGCGTTTAGAGTGAAACTTATATATCACCAATGAAATGCGAAGGAAATGGGTGTGGTTTGTTCTGAGCTCTAGTGGTTAGAAATGGTGAAAGTAAATAATGTAATTCCTCTGAAGATTTTCTATGGAAAAAGCGATAGGGAAAATAATTCATCACCCACAAGAACGTGGAGTTGGTTTTGAACTCCTTGAATAGAACATAATAAGAGATAGGTAGACAGACAGACAGACAGACAGACAGACAGACAGAAATAATTCAAAGAACACAGTAATTAACTTATACATTTCCCAGAAAGAAATTCCCTGCTATAATGTTTAGTTTATCTTGAGTAATAAACCCTCCTAAATATGTGTTTCTGTCTATAGACCTATCTATCTAATCGCCTTTTCTTTCTTTCTTTCTTTCTTTCTTTCTTTCTTTCTTTCAGTCATTACCCTATAATATCTATCTATCTATCTATCTATCTCATCTCATCTCTCTCTCTCTCTCTCTCTCTATATATATATATATATATATATATATATATATATATATATATATATATATCAGACCTGAAACCAGATTATTTCGCAGGTTGCAGTTTCACTCTTGTGGCTTAATGCAAGGAAAACAATTATTTGGACGGATCGTTACCCAACATATATTCTTTCAATTGTGGCACTTCGATGTAGTGCACTTTGACGTAGTGTATTGATCAGCAAGCTTGTCTCGCCATATCAATTACTTTTGAGGAGTGAGTTTGATTCTCTCCAGGTGGGCCATCTTTTCGGCTTTGTGCTACATCTAAGTTATACTTAGTAAATCACCACCAACATACATATAGTAAGCCAACAGTAGGAATTATTGTTGGAAACCTAAAAAAGTGACAATGTCATAGATAAGTTCTCGGACTTTTGAAAAGGAGTAAAGATTTATCCCTTGTCTCCTGTTTAAGATTGGGTTTCTAGTTCCTTCTAAAGTTTTTGCATTCGCTTTCACACCCAGTAGGTCCTTGCGTCTTAGTGACGTTGTCGCCTTGCTTGGGGTGAACTCGTTAAACTGTATTTTTCATTTTATTTTTTTCTTTAAAAAAAAGGTGTATATCTGTTCGATTGGAATTATGTCAGAAATCTT
The DNA here is from genome assembly GCA_903632075.3 of Acanthosepion pharaonis. Lineage (NCBI taxonomy): Eukaryota > Metazoa > Mollusca > Cephalopoda > Sepiida > Sepiidae > Acanthosepion > Acanthosepion pharaonis. The sequence continues at coordinate 722,268 of CAHIKZ030002468.1, read as the reverse complement.
TAGTTAGAAACGAGAGATGACTGAAAATTAAATTACAAATATTTACGAATGCAACATAAAAATAAAATTTTATGCGTATGTGACCAGCGCTAATATGCTCCGTTTACCTATAGTCACCAAGTTTGATGCACATGTCCTATTGGTGCACGAATGAATTTCTTAAAGAATCTTGGTTCAAGCAATTGGAGCCACTCTTGCAACTCCACAACAATAGCATCAACTTTGTGCATCAGCTTCCTGATTTGAAAGACTTGAACACATGGTAAACTGAAGGAGCAAAGACTGGACATGTGGATGCGATAAAATATCGTAACTATATCGCTGGAAGTGATCCTATACTGTCACCATGATATAGCGGGTCTTTCATTTGCTTGCTCCTGGCAGTTGGGTTTATTTGTCTTTACGTAATATGTAGCTTCCTGCTGTATTAAGTTACAGCAACCGCCGTCTGTCAAACTCTCTGCATTAGCAGAAAGGAACCCGGGCGAAGCCTTGCCGAAGGGAAAGGTTTCGTTCGGGGAAGTTATGACAGCTCTCGAACTCGCCTCGGCGAGTCGAAGGCTATATTTTTGGCCTGGCCTACGGGCTCGGGTGACCACGTAAAACTCGGCCTTGTGCCATATGCGACCCCACGTGGGGGGACAGCTAAATATTGTAGCTTCCTGCTGTTTTATTAGCAAATGTTGGTTCATGCCTTTGCTCGAGCAATTCTACACCGTCTCTCTCATACTGTCTCTTTCAATCTCTTTCTTTCTCTTTCTCTGTTCCAGCTGTGTTCGTTATGCCTAAATACCCCTTCGAATGGTATGAATCCATCTACTCCCCCCATATATGAGTTAAATAGTAGGATTTGTATGTGGAAAATCATTGTTATTCTAAAAAAAATAAAAGTTAATGAAATAGTCACTCATTCTTACAAGATATCTTACGTCTTTAAATAGACCCTAAAGGGTTGATAAGCCGTAAAAACAAATCAGTCAATATCCCTCTGTCCTTTCTTTTTCTCTCGCTTTATCTTTATGTGACTCTGTCTCTCTGTCTCTTTGTCTCTCATCTTGTATCGATCCGTCTCTCTATCTCTGTCTCTCCGTCTGTATATCTTTGTCTGACATTTTGTCCCTGTCTGACCCGATACTCTGTCTCTGCCACGGTCTTACTGTTTCTTTTTCTGTCTGTTTGTCTGTCTGTCTCTCTGTTTTTCACTATGTCAATATCTTTGTCCCATGTTTTTGTTATTCTATCGCTCTCTCTTAGACTTTCTGTCTGTTATTCTCTCTTTTTCGCTGTTTATCTGTCTTTAATTCCGTTTCTCTCCCTTTGTCTGTCTTCCTCTGTCTCTCTCTCATTGTTTCTTTCTACCTGTCTCTCTTTCTCTCGTTTCGAAAGATTTAAACATTTGTGCTTGCGAATAGCAGGTGGTAGTATCTTTGACATAACTGAAATCCAGTTCTCGCGAGAATATCTTGTTGGGTGAATAGAAACCTTCATTTCTTAAAATAACTGCCAGCCTTGAGAGATGGGACCCCGAAAGAATTCGTTTACAATTATTATAGGGCGGTGTCTTCGGAGAAATAAACGTAAACAAATGAACAGGAGAAAAACTGACTTTTATGGTTTATTAATGAAAGAAACAAATTCTTCTTCATTCATGCAGATATTTGAAAATCTTAAATTCGATTCCAAGCCAACTAGAAAAACTCATAAAAATGGTTGCAGATATCACAGGATACTTTCAAGCATATTTTAGCCTAAAGTTATAGAGTGAAAGATTAACGGCAAGAACTATGGATTACTAATCGCAAGGAATAAATTCTTCATGTTCGTCAAACTTAATTATGTTTAGACATATGGGTAGCTCTACGGAAATAGATTTGTTCATAAGTTATTTTGTTTAACAAATCTATCTATCTAAAAGCAACTCAAATACATGTACCTACTAAAAATAACGCTTGCGTTTGCGTGTGCATACATGTTTATGTATGTTTGTGCGTGCATGCGTGAACATATACATGAAGTAAGGCAAATTTATAAGAGATATTAGGCAGGGCTAGGTTTCCCGGAAGGAAGTTACCTGTACTAAAATTCGGCAATCAAATAGTTATTTGCTAGTTCGTAGGATAGTTTTGACACAAGTTCACAAAAATGGGGAATGCAATGAGAATCGAACCCACTATTCAGTCGCAAAGATCTACAAAGCCATTTTTAAGCACTGAAACATTACAAGGCATATAACTCGACATTTAAATTTTCTTTTCCATGTTTCAGATGTTACACTTGAGACACTGTCTAAATCTATCTATCTATCTATCCCATTCTGTTTTATATCTATCTATCTATCTATCTATCTATCTATCTATCTATCTATCTATCTATCTATCTATCCCATTCTGTTTTATGTCTGTCTGTCTGTCTATCTATCTTCAAATGTAACGAGAACGAAACGAATATAAATTCAAACGTTCATAGCATTAATTTAAAAGAGAGCTCAATATCAAGAGTAGCGCAGTAGTTATTTATTATAAAGATGTTACACACGGACAAACAAGTACTCACGACAAAGATGCATTATTGTTTCGATGTGAATGCATTTCGACAGGTGAGGGAAAAACATGGTTATAAACGATTCTATTCAAAAATGCTACTTATGAAAATCACTTTATTTTTTTCCTTTATTAAAAAAATTAATTATTGAAAAATTTGAATGTTTTTCCCTTTATATATATATATATATATATATATATATATATATATATAGGAGAAAAAAACAGACGGATAGAAGATGTGTGAACGCGCGTGTATACGTATATATGTGTGTGCGAGAAAACATCATTCCTCGAACAAAACAGACAAACAGTTGACACTGCGACACACGTAGAAGTTCGCTACACAATCCAACATTGAATACAGCGACCAATTGCTTACGTATGTACGCACTGACACATGGATGTGCATATACGCCCAGTCCCAGACTGTTCATATATGTTTATGTTTGTGTGAACGTGCGTGTATGTATGTCCGCGTACGTATGAGTGGCGTTCCGAAGGCAATTTTTCCTCCCACCAAAAACACCGATATACGCAATTTCTAAATCCAAAATTTAAAAATTAATCAGTGTGTCTGACGATCGCAAATAGCGTGAAACCCAGTGTCACTAACTCACATCTATCTATCTATCTATCTATCTATCTATCTATCTATCTATCTATCTATGTGTGTGTGTGTGTGTATGAAATGAGAACGTATAGAATTCAATTTAGACGTTCATATCATCCAATTTAAAAGAAGGCTCAATGCAAAAGTAGAGCAATATTATTTAATTTAGGATATTACATCAAAAACGCTACACAAATGCAATCAAGTTTCGATGCATATTAGCACATCTCATCAGGCGTTAGTAAATAACTGGTGAGTAGAAAAAGAGGAAAAGAGCGTGTGTCTTGTGTATTACGCTTTTTCTTTTCTTCCTCTTCTCATGAAAAGATGTTGTATGTCGTTTTAAATCTCAATAAATTGTCTGCTCATCAATTATTTACTAACCCCTGATGAGAAGTGTTAATACGCATTGAAACATGATTGCATTTGTGTAGCATGTTTTTTTGCATGTTTTTGATGTTACATCCGAAAATAAAGTATATATATATATATATATATATATATATATATATATATATATTAATTGATTTAAAATATGTTTTTTCGTTAAACAGTTCTAACCATGTTTCAAAAATGGAAGCTAAAAGCTACGAATTTAATTTTGTAATTAAATTAAAGACATTAGTTCCATTTCATCCTCAAGCGAATTTTGGAGTTAAAATTACTGGGTTTTAAAGACACAGCAAAAATCATAATTTCCGTTTCCAAGGAGAAAGAAATCCAATTCAATCAGACAAGAAGTGTCTGCGTGTTCATTATCGCTGAATTCAGTCACTTTCCCACCAATGTAACGTAGCTGTGCTTTTTTTCTATAAATACTTCAATGACAATTGTTCTGATGAACTTTCCTCTGTAACTTTATGAATTTAAGTGCATCTCATCATTTTACAGTTGAAATGGCTAGATGAAACCGTAAGTTCTATGCTAATAGTTTCTTCTATCGCAATCTTACTCATAGAACTCTCTTTTTTTCCACCCAACTTTTATCTTCAAAAATGTAAATGCAATATCAATCTTTATCTTCTGTTTTCTTAATTCCTCTTCTTTTAATATTCTCTCATTTTAATAGTGTTTTTTTTTTCTCTTACATTCTTTCACACCCAGTAACCTCCTTTCTAAGTCTTAGTGCCTTTATTGTTTTGCTTGGTGTGAAATGATTTCTAAAACAATATCATGTTCTCTTTTTGCATAGTAGTAATGTTATGGAAAATAAACTCAATGGATTTCATGTAGCGCTCAGTTTAAGATAAGGCACATCTTATAGAAATACTCTAGCTAATAATAATACTTTACACACATCAAGACTTCTCCTTTATTTCTTGTTTTTCACTTTTCTTCTCGTTTTTCTTCACTTTTAAGACATATAAATTCAAGTATATACTCAATTTAGTCTGGTTTGGTTTTATACGCGTTCACTGCTGCACGCATGCGCTCATCGCAAATCGCCCGGTTGTTCAGTCATCCAAACAGTTACTTCCTTATGCTGCTTCCGAAATGTAAGTGAATGTAAAGACAGTTTTCGCAATTAATAATAAATAATTTACATTTTCCGTTTCCGTTGTAAGCAGAGAAGCACGATTCTTTCTTTTGCTTCGATTTTCTTTCTCGTGGGAAGATTTGGGTTCTTCCATTAGTGTTAGAGCCTTGGGCAGGCGTTGATGGTGGCGAGTTGCAATCGGAGAAAATGAAGAGATAAAAAAAAAGAAAAAAAAGTGAGATGAAAATTTGGAAAGAGGCGAAAAACACAAAGAGGAGGGCAGGTGAGAACGAGGAAATAATAGATAGGAAAAAGAAGGGACGATATGCAGAGATTATGAAGAGAAGGTCAAGCGATAGAGGCAAAGAAAAAGTAAGAAGAAGTAATTAGTGAAAGTGAGTGAAAAGATGAGAAAATAAAGAAAGATGAGTGAAGGAAAAAAAGAAGACGATGAGGACAATAAAAACGCACAGGAGGGGGAGATAAAAGGGTGGACTGGAAGTAGAAGAGAAGATGCAAAGCAAAAACAGCATTAATGATGTGGGAAGAGAAAGAGGCGTAGAAGGTTAAAAATAAGTGGGGGTGAAGCAAAATGATGGCATATAGTGAGGAAGAGGAAAAAGGAGATTTTAGGAGTAAAGAATGACGTTAAAACGGCAAGAAGAAGAAGGAGGAGGAGGAGGATAAGAAGAAGAAGAAGGGGGAGGAGGTGGAGGATAAGAAGAAGAAGAAGAAGAAGAAGAAGAAGAAGAAGAAGAAGAAGAAGAAGAAATGGAGGGTTAAAAAGAAGACATAATGGATGAAGAGAAATATAAAAGGTGAACGATAAAAAAGTGGGCGGAAGATTAGACGGCGAGGGAAGAAGCAGGAAGATTTGAAAAAGAAGAAAGCGAGAAGACAAGAAGGACGCGGGGGAAAAGGCAGAAACTGAAGGCTGACAAGGAGGAAATAGAAGAAAACCAGTAAAAATGCAGAAGGTCATGAATGAGGAAGAGGTAGAAAACGAGAAGGCCAAGTAGAAGAAAGAGGGAGAAACGAGAAGACCAAGAAGAAGGCGGAGGAGGGAGAAAGCGATAGGGCCAAAAGGAGGAGGAGGAGGAGAAAGGAGGAAATAAGAAGGCCAAGAAATAGGAGGGAGAAAACAAGGAGGATAAAAATGATGAAGGGGAGGAGGAAGAAATCAAGAAGGCCAAAAGAATGAGGAGACGGAGCATAATGGAGGGAATGTGAAGGCCAAGAACAGTGTGAAGGAGGAAACGAGAGGCTAGAAACATGAAGGAAGAGGGGTAAATAGAAAAATATATGACCAAGAAGAAGGAGGAGGAGGAGGGAGAAAACGAGGAGGACAAGAAAAAGGGGGAAGAGAGAGGAAAAGAGAAGGCCAAAAGGAGAAAGAAGAGGTGGAGAGATAACGAGCGGGTTGAGAATGAAGAGAAAGCAGTAGAATGAGAAACAGAGTTTACTAAGAAGAAACAGATGGAGGAGGAGGGAGAAACTGAGAAGGTCGAGGAGGAGGGAAAGAAACGAGAAGACCAAGAAGAAGATGATGATGATGATGATGATGATGATGAAAAAGGAAAGGCGCAAAGAAGATGAAAAGGGCGATATAAAAAAGACAAGCTGGATACACTATAAAGTGATTTTCTAAGCATAGCTCAGATGTGGCGCAAGGCCGAAAGTAGGGAGTACCTTGTGAGGATTGAACTCACTACTCAGTCGTAATTGTTGCTAGCAAAACCGTCTCGAGATGCCCAAGGTGGATACACTATAAAAGAACACGTGTAAATAGAAAGAAATGGTAGAAGACAAGGGGAAAAAAGGAAGAAAGTTAATAATTAAGACAATGGTTGGAGTATAAAAGTAGGTTTATCAATATTGATAGACGCAGATGAAAAAGAAGTGGGATGTAGATAGATAGATAGATAGATAGATAGATAGATAGATAGATAGATAGATGTTTATACGTATGTAGGAGGTATATTTAGGTAGTAAGAATTCATCCAAAGAAAGTTCTGTTTATTTCAACCGACAAGGTCTGTCTACATTTTGAATTTTTGGGGAGCGCTGGGATTTCAGTTAGTCCAGAGTGGCGTCATGAGTATCGCTTAAATAGAGCTAGCCCTCAACGGAATAGCATATATCAATTATTTATGAGTATTATTATTATTATATTGATTTAACCATAAATAAATGACGTCATTTTGGACGAAATCAAATTTCCTAAAATGTCAGGATGTAGCCAACAAAATTTTGTCATCAACACTGACAACATTCAGTTTTTGATAATCATTGAGACGGTTGAAAGTACGTCTGGTTTTTATCAGTACACTCCAACCAAGGCAATAATGTCACTAAGACGCAAGGGACGACTGGGAATGAAAGAAAAGGTGAAGAACTAAGAAACCAGAAATCCAATCATAAACTGGAAACACGGGATAAATCTCTGCTCCTGTTCAAAAAACGGGAAAGTGTATATATATATATATATATATATATATATATATATATATATATATATATATATATATATATATATATATATATATATATATATATATATATATATATATATATATATATATCTGTGTGTGTGTGAAAAGATAACATAGAATAAAAACAATTATAGTACTTTGATATACGATATATATTGATATACGAAAATGATATAATTCAACATATATCAAGGCCAACCAATTTCTGCCAATAAAGTACCCACGATTTAATTAAGTAATAATTGTTGTATCAAAAGTAATTTAAATTCACAATAACTATAAGAGGTGTGAACAGGAATTACATCTGATATGTATATATATATATATATATATATATATATATATATAGAGAGAGAGAGAGAGAGAGAGAGAAAGAAAGATACTTCATATACAGTATGAAAAATGGTTCTTGCATTTTAACCTTAATGTTCAATATTTTCATGAATATTCAACTAAACAAATAACATTGAATAATTTTGATTTCTATGTCACCAATAAACGATTGGAATTTATGACGTAGAATTATTGTTAGAGGAACTCCTTGCCAAGGATTGAGGTACTCATCGACATTTCCTTCTGTGTGAAAGGAGTCATGTTGAATCTGAAGAGACATTTGTAGCCACCACATGATAAGGCAGGAGGATCCAGGGTATGCAAAACACTGGCTTTTCTTTAGGCTCTTTTCATCTCTTCTATTTGTCTTCCGGTGTTTTTGAAGGATGTTCTTTTTTCCTGGACTGTGCGTCTCCAATTGGTTCTTTCTGTGGCTTCCGTCTCCCAAATGACCGGATCGATTTCTATCCTCAGCAAGGTGCTTTTGAGCCGATCCATGAATCGACGACATGGCGTTCCCCGTGATCTCTTGCCAGATGCGAGCTTCGAGAAGAGGATTTGTTTGGTTAGACGGATGTCTAGCCTTCGGGTAATGTGTCCGTCCGATCGAAATCGGTGGCGAGTTAGGATGATTTCTAGGCTCTGCGCAAAGAACTTCGGTGTTTGTTATCTAATCCTGAAAAGTGTTCCACTGTATTTGAGTTTTCATTTGATCGAATCTTTCAAGTTTACGGATGTTTCTTCGGTAGAGTATCCAGTTCTCACAGGCGTACAGGAGTGACGAGATTACAAGAAGTCGTAGGCCATGAGCTTGGTGGTATGTGTTAGCCCAGGATTCTCGCAACGTCAGGAATCTTGAGATGCCAACATCTGCCCATGACAGATTAGAGGATATCGCTTCTGGAGACCATCTACAAAGCTGTCAAAGAAACCATCGGACACACATATAGACGCCAGCAAGACACGTTCGACCACAACCATCCTGAGATAACCCAATAAATTGATGCGAAACAGAAAGCCAAAACTGAATATGAATCCCATCCATCATCTCAACGACTGAAAACCAAATTCCACCATCTCAAAGCTCACTGCCAAAAGGGGGCATCCATAAGGACCAGTGGAGAAGCAAGGCGGAAGAACTACAACAATATGCCGACAGCCGAAATATGAGAGAATTCTTGTCAGGGCTTGAGGAGTTTTTTGGTCCCGTCGCATTCAGAAAGCGGCCGACATTACTGAACTCATCGAGCATCAAGACATTCTAGCGAGATGGCAATAAAACTTGTCTAACCTTCTCCATCGTGACTCTACTGCTGCGTCAGACTTCCTCAAACGTGTTTCACATCCCCCGGTGTAACAATCGATGTCTGCAGAAGCTGCGTAGAAAAAAAGTTACGCAAAAATATTTATTTGTTGTGACTAATTCATTTTGGGTTAATTTTCCTGTATTTTTCTTAATAACATTTTAACTCTGACGGCGAGAGATTTCACATGTTTTTTTAACCAAGGCGAAATATGATTAAGACAAATCTTTTGACAGCTTTCGAGTCTGTGGGTCGTCTATTTCAATTGTACCGCCCATTTGGAATTTGAAAACAAATAGAAAAATTTAATTCATACTGATTAAAAACCACGGGTAGAAAGTTGATTAAAACTACGTCGGCTTTTTGCTTTTTTACCGCTTTTCATCTTGAGGACCCCAATCGAGGTGAAAATAAATATAATATACTCAGTTTCAAGGAGTCAAACCTCCAGGCAGAATTTCTGCCATATAACTTAAATGGGGAGGATTAGGTTCAATTCCTGTTGCTTGAAGCGTCTCAAACGGGACGTGCCGAGAGAGAATGAACAAGTTCGGTTACTAATTCTATATATGCGTGCGGTTCACACTTTAAACCCTGCCCTACACCATATTGAGTTCGAGTGGGTGGGAGCATAAATAACCACTTTGATTTGACTGTAAAACAAGTGATGTTTCGTAACGCCATCTTTCTCTATGTAAAAGCTTTTTCGCACCTTCATACATATATATCGAGTTCAACAATTTTTGTTTTTACAAAAAGAATGATTCTCTAGAAAGAACGTACATAGTCCTGTGAATTTGTAACAATGAACTTTAAATATGTAACTATACTTTGAAGAAATCGGTTATTCTTCTTCTAAAGAACATTGTATTGATATATTCATCATTTCAATTTTGTTTTTTAAATATAACTGCTACTTCAAAGAGAAATTTTACTTGCTTGTATAAAAAAGTGGTTGATTGTATAATTCCCACTACTTTCCTCAAGTGTTACTCTCTTGCATTTTACTTTTGCTTACTTATAAATACGACATCCATGAAGTTTATTAAATGTTACTCTTGAATTTTAAAACCGTATTGTTTGTTTAAATACTTCTAAAGATGAGATTATAATAATAATTTGAAGCTTTACATTTAATATTTTCTTGATTCTTAGCAATTACATTCAGATATTAACCTACCTATAACCCTAACTTAACTAATTATTTTCAATAATTTAACACCAAACAAGAGAATAAAGCCCCTAAGATACAAGGGGTTACTGAGTGTGAAAAAATATGAGAAAAAGAAAAACATTATTAAGGAAAGGTAACAATAAAAGAATAGTAACTAAAAACACAAAAGATAACGATAGACATTGTATTTAAATTTTTAAAGGTCAGAGTTGAGAGGAAAGCAAAAACTGGAAGAGGATTTCACAAAGGAGAAATGCGTGAAATGTTAAAATAGAACTTACGGTTATATCTAGACATTTCAACTCTATATTCCTGAGATTTTGCCGCCAATCTGCTTAAATTCATAAAGTCTAGGTACCACGGAGGAATCTTCATCAGAACAATTACCATGAAAGTATTTATAGGAAAGGCACAGGGATATGACGTCACCATCTTTGTTGTTTCTATCCAACGTTCCGGCCGTTGTATCCTCCAGACTCCAATCCGGGTAACCTACATGAAATTCCGGGTATAAATTAATATTTCTAAGAATGAAACAAAAAGATTGGCTACATGGAGTTCAGAGAATAAGCTTGCTTTGAACACCTTACAGACAAAATATCCTGTCGATAAACTTTTAATGAAATGCAACGTCACCTCCACAGGAATGCAGAATGGATGTATAAAATGAAGTTTCTGTTTATGTGCATAGCAGATCTTTCTTGGACTAACAATACCATCACGATAGTTAAGAAGGTGCAGCGTCAACTCGATTTATTGAGAATTCTTAGAAAAAAATAATTAAAAACAGAGATGCTGATGAATTTCTACTGATGCTTTACTGAGTGTTCAGGCGTACTGCATTTCGGTTTGGTAGGCCTTCTGCTTGAACAGTGAACAGCCGCTTGATTGAATCGTTATCATCAGGTCGACAAGTTAATTCTATTATTTCTAGAACAAAGCGCTTGAGGTACAGCTTTTATTCTTGGACCCTGCGTAAAATGAATGCTGCAGTTTGCTGACAATTTTCAACGGATTTTAAACATTACTTTTCATTATACTCAAGGAAATTTGGCACCTCTTAAATAGGAAATTGCGTACTTGGTATGTTGACCTCACAGCAGCATATGATCACATCATTACAGACCTCCTCTTCTCATCTATTAAAAAGTGTCGTCCAAGTTCCGAATCCACTGAATCTATTGATCTAATAAAGGAAATCGGTTCACAAAATCTGGCGAGGACTACAATACGGAAACATGTCAGACATTACCAGGAGTGCGACAAGGAGGAAATGACAGTCCCGTTCAACGTAATCTTTTCCTAGAACATGCCCCGTGTATTTCGAAATATACATGTGAAGAAATGAGCACTGGTCATTTTGGGGCACATAGTGAGGAAGAAGGGCTTGGAAAATCTGTTACTCACGGGACAGATTGAAGGCAAGACGTACAGGAGAAAACAACGCATAACGTACTTGACGCGCTTGAGAAAATAGATGGTGGAACAGGGTTTAGAAATAAAGAATTTATTTAGAGCTTCAAGAGGCAGGAAATTATAAGAGAGCCATGACCACCTACTTCCTGAGGGGAAACAGCACCTTAAGAAGAAATAGATACCCAAAAAAACAATAACAATATTTAAAGACATTTTTATGTTTAACATTTTTTTTTTATAGATACAAGTATTTTAGTAAATGCTCTGCTTATAATAAACAGTATTAAATAACATTTACCGGCCTGAATGTCCGAGAAATTTCCATAGAAAATATTCGTCCTTTGACAGGATTCGAACCTGCATCCTATACGGAACCGTAATTTAAATAATTAAATAATTTAAATAATTGTCGGACTTTGTCCATTTCATAATGTATAATATATGATATATAGATGATAAAGTGCTGATAGCAGACACAGGAAGTAAACTACAAAACCTCCTGTAGAAGGTATCGAAGGAAAGCGAGAAGAAAAGACTAAGTATAAACTACAAGAAGACAGAATGCATGCTTATCAGAAGAAAAAAAAAGGATGAGCCCAAAATTCAAACTATAAGTCGGGGTTACTCAAATCAAGCAGATACAGAAATACAAATATATGGGAAATGTTTAAAAGCGGCCGGAAAATGCGACACTGAGATCCGAAGGCGTATTGTGATGGCCAAAGGTGCAGTCCAAAAGCTAAGCAGAGTATTAAGAGACAGAAAAAGTTCGTTGGTAACAAAGAAAAGTGTACTGAACTTTTATATATGATATATGATACCTGTCCTCGTGTATGGCGGCGAATGCTGGAGAATTTCCTAAAAGATAAGAAAGAGACTTGAAGTAACACATATGTGGTTCTCCAGAAAGATGCTGAGGATATCATGGACCGAATATGTGAGCAACAACGAGTTTTTGGAGAGAATGGAAACAAAAAGGAAACTTATATTTAATACCAGGAAGAGGCAGTTGAAATTTTTGGGAGACTGAATGAGAAAGGAAGGCTTGGAAAATCTGATACCCACGGACAGATAGAGGGGGAAAGAGGGAAAGAGGAAAGCCACGCCTAACATACTTGATGGTCATGAGCAAATGAATGGCAGAACAGGATCTGGGAGAAATAACAAAAAGGCAAAATTTATTAAGAACTGCAAGAGACAGGAAGATATGGAGGGCCACGATCGCCTATACTCTGAAAAGACACGGCACATAAAAGAAAGTAGTGCAAAACTTTTATAAATTAAAAAAAGCAACTTATTATTAGCTCATTAAACCACGTAATGAAGTTAATTTGTTAATTGTATTTTTTTTTATTAAATACAGTGTCTTCGGTATGAATCGGTTCTGTTTACGCGTTTCCCGCCTTTTTTTTTTTTTTTAATTTTCCTCACTACCCACCCTGCACTGTTTTATCGTTTAGATTAAAACGTGTTACCTTATTTATTTATTTTATTTATATTTTGTTTGGTAAAGTAGTTGAAAGCACATCGGCAAAAAAAAAAAAAAAAAAAAAAAGTGTGGGGAAGAATGTCAAGTAGTGGGGTCGGGGAGGGGATGGAAAATCAGGCGGTAGTCGATGAGGAAGAAATAAGAAGAATAATGGCCGAAATCCCCTTTATAATGTCACAGGTTATTTTAAGTTCACTCGATCTCTGCTGTCACTTCAAAAGAGAGACAATCTAAAAACTTTGTGGTAAAAAGGACAAAAAGTTTCAGGCTGAGAAATATGCAACCACACTTCAATATATATGAGTGACGGATGATCGCATACAAAAACTGAATATAGCGCACTAATAGCTGAACATAGAACATCAGGTAAACTCATTCTAATGCAATTCTTTACTAAAGCCAAGTAGCAAAAATAGACATAAAAAAATTACCTAAATGGAAGCCATATAAGGCGCACTTTTTTTCTTTTTCTTTTTTTTTTACTAAAAATATCTTTTAAAATTCTCCTGCGTCTAATATGTCATATGTAGGCTTAAAATTCGCAATAGTCGGTCGGAATTAGATACCTGGCAACTCCTATTAGCGTAGACTTTAGAGTAACTTTCATATTGACATTATTTAAAAGGCTATTATACAGATTGAAATTGTTATCATTGATAATATACATTATATTAATTTCATCATATTTAATATTACTACTTTGTTTCACTAAAATTATATACAATAAATTCAAATTATATATTTGTAAAATATATTTGTTTCATTAATGTTTTTCTTACGATAACTTCTGGTTGCATTGGTACATAAATACAATCAGAATTTTTATATCCTAATGATATGTCCCGGAAAGAACTATATTTGTTCGAAGTACCACAGTAGTTTTGGACTACTGTAACCGAGTAGAACAATCTAGCAGGTAATCGTAATGGACTGGTCCTCGTCGTAGTGGTAGGCAATAGGCGTAGTCTATAGGCAAAGGCACTAGGTGTAGTCCATGTACCTCCACATCAGTCTGTATTTATGGCTGACACCAGCCAATCATATTACTATGAGGGGGAACCCAGGTGTATGCATATTCATTACATCACCTAATTAGTCCAATAAGACGTTTATAAGAAGCAGTTTGTACAGATCATATAAAGGATGTTATATAGTTTTTATAGGTCCGTGTTCTTTTTACTTACTATTTTTCATTTAATTGTAATCATGGCTTGTTTAACCAAAATAATACCTCATAAATATAGCCTAGGCTGTACCATTTACTAATAATTTTACTAATTTTAGTAATTACTAATTTTTTTTAATTGCCCTGCTGAAATTGGGATGCGTTTTATACACCCGTTCGTCTTATATGCTGTCAAATATGGTAATTAAAATCCATGACACAAATGACATATGAAAAGGCAGTAGAAGACATATCTCTTCTTAATGTGCGCCGTTCTTTCACGATGAGAGTGATCATACATCTCTACAGCTTACCATCAGATGTTTTCTACCCTGCAATCACTTTCCTCACAGACGAAGTGTTATTAGCCTCTCACTACTTTATTAGTATTCTCATGAAAAATGTTCAGATGAGCTACATTCCTTAGTTCGACCAGTTCAGATCTTCACAGCTAGGACACGCCATGTCATGTACAGAGACTCGACTCGCCCTTTTATTCCATTTGTAACGAGGAAGTTCCCAAGAATAGTTACTTTGTGGAACTGACTCCCGATAACGATCACTATAACCTTTTCGAGTCTAGGGTCAACTCTTACCTATTCTACATATCCTCATAATATACGCTTTTTACTTCCTCGCTTTAAACCCTTTCAAGAACCTCTTTCGGTATGCCTCTACCGTGAGTGGCTTTTGGGGCTTTTGTTGTTGAATAGCTATATAAAAATATTTTGTAGCTTTAAGTAATTCTCGTTTCCTTACTATACTTTCCAACTCCTGTTATGTCACCCATTTACATAATTGCGTTTGGGAGGTTATTTAATGTTTCCCTTTTGCCTTTAATATGCCAGGCGAGAGATAAAGTCTTTAATATTTTTTTGCATTTATATCTACCAGAAAATTCAACTATCTCTTCCTGATCATATATACAAGTATTTTTTTATGTTTTGTTTTGTTTCCATTTTCCTTAAAATGTACTGTTGCTCATATCTTTCACTAGCAGCATGGCCCGGTGTTGCCCGTGCTTGATTAAAACAGCGTACGACTCATACAGCAATCGCTATCACTTGATTTAAAATATTTTTGCCCTTCCTTGCCTTTAAAGGAGTACCCTTTGCCGTGCTGATGTTGCTACATGCCTTACTTCTTGCCTATCTCACACTGCGAATTTTTTTCTAAGCTCTATACTAAACATTAAATCTGTTACGAAAAAAGAACTAAACAAAATGAATACAAAACGATCAGCTTTAAAAAAGGAATTGTAACTGGAAAAACCGAATGAAAAAAGAATGTTAGCAAGAAATACTTTTTCACACCCAACCCAGTTCTGTGGAATCAGAATCAACGTTGAGTTTAAGCAAGCGTATGAGCGAATTGGAGTAAAGTGCCATGCAGAAAAAAAATTTCCCTCTTGTGACGAATGCAGCTAACGACTTTTTTTTGCATGCTAGCATGCTAGTTAACATTCGTGTCAGTCAGCTGTTGGCTCTCACGCTGGCCAATAGAATCTTCCTGCCTATTCGTGGCAGCCAGATATAGGTTCTCACTCTGGCCAGTACAAAATGACCGCAAACTACATGAAAACTGCCATAGAAGCATGAAAAAATCGATTATTTCCGCTATCGATGGGAGTTGGGAAATGTAAAGTCGGTCTTGGCCTTCCCTCTAACTTGGAGCATGTGCATGTAAATTTTGGTGCAAATCCATCGAAAATTGCGGCCGTGCATTCGTTATACACACACACACACACGCACATCCTGCTTTTTATAGATAGAGATTCGTTGCATTCTCAACATCATTCTGTAGAACTACATTTCTGTTGCTTCAAGTCTCCTCGTCATCTGTTTAGGAAATTGTTCAGTATTCACTGCCAGACAGAAGGTTTGATATTACATAGCAGTTCAGCAATGACATACTAACAGTATTAAATACATAAACACATACAATAACCTAAAAGATAAATATCGTAGATAATCGAATATAGTGCCAGTATTTATGCATAAAATAGGACGCTGGTCGCACAGGTAATTATTTTAAAGAGGTTAAAAATCATGCATTCTTCGGTGACAAGTTACACTATACACAGGTGATTTTTTCTGGAGGAGTTTAGGTTCATGCATTTTCGGTAACCATAACCTACCTGGTAGACCTACATTCTCAAGGTACTTTTAGCTAGCCTTAACGGTACAGATAACTCCTTTAGTCTGCTTCTCGTGTCCTAGATTCTTTCTGTTGCTATATGAACAGCAGAATGTCATTCACTATGTGTGCCGCTTAAAATCTGCAACCACCTCATATAAATGAAGAATTAACAATTTTCGTTTTTTTTTCTTTCTCCAATTTGCGTTCATCTTCGTTCGTACATGTTTACATTACCGAGGTATCACTTTTCCAACGGTACCCCTATTGTCTGTTACATATCTATGTATATGTTTTCAGTTGTGTTCCTTATTCTCTCTTCATCTGTTCTAATTCCCCGTTACATATTCTTAAAATATTTTTTACACGGCGCACAGAAATATACGGTAAATGATATTTGCACAGGGTAAAATAGCAAATGAATTTCAATTCTAGTAGCTTTATTTACGGTATTTATTCAGTCGAGCTATCTCGGACATTCATGAATCTATCACGCCAGCCATTATGGTTTTGCATCAATATTGGAAGGTTATTAAGGAGGTATACAGTAATATTATCAATAGAAATCAACCAAATTGAGAAGCATTATAAAAACACCCCACTGTTCACATATAAATTATGCAAGAAGTATTACGGTACATGCTACAGAAAGAAATTATTTACGATACACCGAAGAAAATCGATTTTTGCTGAACATTTCTTAACTATACAGGAATAAGCTATTTACGATACAAAAATACTATTTACAATGCAATATGTCCAGGATGATGCTTAGTACAGTAATATTATACTATCATAGACCTACTAGTATGCTGATATATATGAATAAAAGTTTTTTCACAAAATTTCAGGTATCACACGATATGCATACAAGTAGTCTTATACATGAGGATATACGGTAAGCATAAATATATATATACGCACATATGTAGTGTGAAATTATCCCACTTGTCGGTCAAAGGACTTTTGCTAGTAACTGTCGAATGGTGCTGCTAAAATATAAAAAAATGTCATCCTCTTTTTTGTTAACCGTTGCCTTTACATATAAGATGTAACTAGTGTCTCTTTTTGTGTACTCAGATTTTCCAATTTTGGGGACTCTTCAGTATATTTCAATATTTACTTAAAA